>CAJNOL010003886.1:4264-18925 GCA_905250125.1 Rotaria sordida | reverse complement strand
ACACATAAGCATAGTTAGTCTCTTAGCACACACTCACACTTGCTCAAGTATTTAGAGTTATCCGATCTTGCTAGCTACATCGGGATGTTCACAAAGAGAGGAAAACAACTTTTTTTTTCATCGTGAGAAGGTTCTTATGCTAAGGTTTTTATTTGGGTGTGGGTGTGGGTGTGGGTATGATGAGCAGTTCTCTCATCGACACCCAGACCCAAACCCGCACCCACACTCACACCTCACACCCACACCTACACCCACACCCACACTCCACACCCACACCCGACCCACACCCCACACCCACACCCACACCCACACCCCACACGCACACCCTTTACACATCCACAACCTTCAGCATTTATCCAAACCGGTCTTCCTAGCTTTTTATCGACTTTGTTTTAGTCGTCTCAATAAACACAACTACACCCGCGTCAGCAAAACTAACCAGACATTTATTTTATATTCATTTTATTCAAGCACTGTTATTTCATATTTTCTTTGAGACAGAAAATCGTTTGTAGGAAAGCAAGAGTTGAAAATAACAGATTGATTGGTATTCAAAAAAAAGGTTATAGGTCAATCTATTTTTCATTGATTTTTACAGGATAAGTCGATTGGTTTATATTTGAGTTCTTTATATGTTGTTTAATGATACAATTTCGGCCGCATCGACCTCCTTAGATATGACATCTGAACCTCGCGGCCACTCCACCATTATGCGGCCATTGGAATAGTTGATATTCTTGATGGTGACTTCTCGCATTCCTCCATTGCAACGGTGAATCTTCACATGCATACCCAATCGAAGCTGATCGGCAGCGCTAAATTTGTTATGAACTATGTGTGACTTCGCATGATCCATAACAGGTGAATCTAAATTGAAAAATACTTTTTGGTCTAATGAATATCAAGTAGATAAGAACTAATTTTCGGCGCCTATTATAGAAAGAAAGACGAAGGAGAAAAACGCAGTTTCCGTATATAGGAGTCAACGAGAATCCTCAGGATGTGGAGAACCCGGATAATACTGTGGGCAGCTAGAAGTTTTTTCGAGATAGATCTGATAAAATACACTATATATAAGTAAGTACACATTATATGCAAAAGACACTGTGTCATGAATACGGACTCAGTACCGGTTAGGATATGTCATCGATACCAATGAATTTCAATCAGTTATTTGAATATGTGAACAAGCAAACTACATTGCTTTACATAGAATGAGTAAGTGAAGTTCTAAATAGAAAGATTGTATCATGGTTTTACTCGTGTATACGATTATGGGTTTGCAGTAGTAAACAGCATTTATATAGCGCCCTTTTATACGTTCACTAGTTTTTTATTAGAACGTTAAATTTTGATTCGGCATTACGGCATTAAAACTTTTCATGGGAGAGAGTGTCCTTTGATCGATTCGAAAGCAAATGTCCTCCATTTGGAAAGGCATATCGATAAAAACAAGTAACGCAGCGCAAACGCTGCTAACCCTCTACTGAAAGGATAAGTTGCACTGCAGATAGGATATTAGAAGTACTAGATATGGGAAATGATTCGTTGGCTGCACGTTAAGGAGCGGAATGAAACGAACCATTATTCTTCAAGAGTTGAAAATGTAGATTCTCATATTCGGTAATCCCCACGGAAATTGCATATTCTAAGCATGTTAAAAATATGCTTTATATTCACATGATATCATCAACATTCTTCATACTCGCTTTGTCCAGCTAAATGTTCTTATAGCATTATCTATAGTTTGATCAAAGTGTTAGTATCGCGTCCCCGAGTTTCAAAGTGTCTGAAACTTGAAATCAAGCGATTGAAAGTGACAAAAAGTCCTGTGTTAATGCCTGTAACAAGATGAGTATCAAGATTCCTGGCTCCATCAAAGCCATTTTTGTTACTTTTATTTCATGAAAAAGCTTGTTAGCACAGCTCCTTTGAGGCTGAAATATAGAACTCATATATACTATCTAGCCTAATTAAACTAATACATAACACATTAAGTGATAAATCTCTCGTAGATTATAGGTGCTTGCAGGATAATTGACATTCAGAGTAATGACTTCTCTAATTTCTGCATTTCGAAAAGAATTTTCATTTTTAAAATTTTTTTTTCTTAATTTAACATTCTTATTATTATAGTCATTGAATTAATTGATAAATATGTCTGTTTTACATATTCATGATATCTACAGCAGGTCTCAAGCACTATTATTTATGTTAATCCACTCACAAATAGTAATATTTATTACTTTTCAAAATTACAAGATAACGCGACGCAAACGTCGCTAACCCTCTACTGAAAGGATGTGATTTCGTTGAACATATGGTATTCAAGAAGAAGAAGATTAGAACTTATGTCTTGCTATGCACCTATGAAAGAGTAAATAGTTCTCGTCACCACGGCCAGCTTGGTAATTGAGTGGGTTTGATTTAACCATCGCATCCCTTCGTTTACTGGATTCTGTTTTGAAGACTATCACTGAACACACACGTTAATACAAAAGAGTTCTTTATAATCTTGCAAAAGATGACCATTTTTTTAAAAAGACCGGACCTTTCTATTGAGACGCTGTAAGTGAACCTTTAGCAACAACTCACCATACGTCGTTTTCCTCCCTGCACGAACTGCCACTCTCAATGGTCCGATTTCGCATTTGATCAGAGTAGTGTTTACAGTAATGCTTTATTTTCTTGTTCAGGATATTTTTAGTAATCCGCAAAAATCTATGAAAATGAATTTCATTTTCTGATGTCGACTATGAACTCTATATAGTGAATTTAATACGACCGGTAAAATTAAAGCCATTAGGATCGATATTTTAGGTGGTGTAGTGGGAATGGAATTCATAAGAATACTATACTAATTTTCGTGTCCTCTATTCTAGCTAATTCTTTTCTCACAGTTCACTCGAGGTCTATAGAAATTTGTTTCATAAAGTCTTTTTTTTTAGTAGTTATTTTGAGCATTTTAGATTTATTGTTGTTTGAATTCTCTGAAACAATAAGTGACATATTTTCCTTTGCTAAATATGATCCATGTGAATAAGTATTCTCTTAAACAGCAGAGACCTAATTATATTTTTGGATCGATACTCTTCCGATTGAGTCTCATTCGACAATCAGTATACAAGTGAGGCTCATCCTATATATTTGTTGGCATTTTGTAACACGTACAAAGATGTTGTTGCACCTAAACGAAGTGATGTTCATCTAAATTTCATCACAGTTACGTGTTCGATAAAATTTCTTGTTATTGCTCACATCTTTCTGCATTCCCTTCATATTTTTCTGTAAAATTTTCCATCTGACAAGAAAAATTCAGCTTCTGGTAAGTAGCCATCGTTATTCTAAGTTTATAACTCTTTATAGCTATAATTATTTCATATAACAGCACACGTGAGCGTATTGAAAAAGTTATGCCGTAATATCTTGATGAAAATATTCTCTTACTTTGAAATACTGCTCTTGGTATTCTTATTAAATTGCATTCAAAGATGTAACGTATTCATTTCCACAAACATTTCTCATACAGAATAGTAAATTACTATAAAACTTAAACAAAAATCTTGGTTCCAAATCAGTGGATATAGACTAGAAAAATCAAACTGACTAAAGTATAATGGGTATAGTCTTCCACACAACTGAAGGAGACGTAACATATGTTCAACAACTGAAATCTGAGCTTTGCTCTGCACTAAATTTCGTGAAAGGTCATTAATATTGGAATATCCAAGTTTCTCTTATATACATTCGAATAAGGAGTATTATAGTTATTCTTAGCACCTTTAATTATAGTGCATTTCTTCGAAGCTTAAAAGTCTTGAATTCATTCATCATTCTGAAGAAAAAACAATAGAGTAGCCTGGCAAAATTAGGGTTTTTGTACTATAGCAATTGAAATGAACCAATGTTCTTATCTCCGTACAACCAAGTTCCACGATTTTGATTATTCTTCAGAAATTTTTCATTTTATCTAGAACCCTTACTATCTCTAAGTACTACGATTACAGCTTCAGTGTGACTTCGTCATTAAAGTTAACATCGAATCAGATTTTCTGTCGAATTCATATTCTGTTTAAATCGCTGCTTAACTCTAACGTCTTGAGCAGTTCGAAACAATCCCATATTTTCCATTAATCGTTCCTGAAATCTGGGTCAAAGTGATCCTCTGAGAAAATCTATCGGTCAATAGAGGCCTGTATTTTACTGAATCACTACTTTGAAAATATTCTCTTTATTTCCGTTTTTGAAAAAAAAAGCTAAAGATTTAGCACTTTTTTCAAGCATTATAAAAGCACATAAGCCTCAACCTATGAGACTTTAGTCATTATTCAGAAGAATACCGATGATTTAAACACTTATTGGGCAAGACAATATTCGACTAGGCTCCGTAACGCACTGCAAACTGACAGCAAACTGTTATAATTTGATCAAGGGTGTCACTTTAGCTTTATTTTACTTTGAAAAAATACAGTAATGTAAATTTAGAAAACGTATATTTCATACAAACATGAAAAATTCAACATTTCTAAATTTAACTTTACCGGACAAGTAACGCTCGTCTCTGTGACTCGCTTGACCCTCGACTGTATATTCGGCTCTTTCGGTGTTATATACTGCTTTGCAGTCTTTAACAAAGCTAGTATCCTATGTTTCAAAAGGGTGGGTGGGTAGGTGTGTGTGGACGTTGATATTAGCGCCAATCTCGTTGTGTACCAGAGCTCGAAACGGGCCGCCCAGCTCGATGGATCGACCCGATCCGGCCCAATGAAACTTTTTTGTCGGGCCAGGCAGGCCGAGCTGCCAAGACCATTGAGCTGGTCGGGCCGGGCCGACACTTGTACTGTTTCTTTTCAAATTTTGAGTAAACTATATGCTCAGTTTAAGAGCTCGAAATTATCATGAATGTTTTATGATAGAAAAAGTATCTAAGCTTCGATGCAGTGACTTGAAAAATAAATAAATGCCATTTTGAATGATGAAACGAGAACTTATTTTGGTGTATTTCCAAGTTCATTGATTAAAGCGATCATTTTCATCAATTAAAATCTGTTACGCTGATTCAAAATCATAGTCGTTGCATTTCTTTCGTTAAAACGTTGCTTGCAGTCGATGAATTTGAAGTATGTCAAAATTAATGTTCGTTTCATCACCAACAACGCGGTGTTTTTCGTATTTTTGATACAAAACTCGTGTTTTTTGTTATTTTTGAAGTCTCTGGAGGGTATGACTAATATAATCAACTCGAATAATTGCTTAACCCAGTCATATTTCTCGTCTACTTGCAACGTTCTATGTAGCAAAAACGGTATCAGTTAACGAGCGGAAATGATTCGCAGAAAAATGTGCCAAAAATAAGTCGCCACCGAGCAGAGGAGCTTTAAATAACACATTATCTAATCCTTCACTTTTGATTAAGCAGTGAATTCATAGCAAGTTTACCATTTTCTGGAAAAAAGAGCAATTCTATGGATTTTGTGCAGGATTCCATGGGAAATTGTTCGCACAATGTTGATGATGTTGGGAGTTAGAGCACTGTAGAACATAGTCTATTAGCGGGTCGAACAAGGGTGTGGGTGAGGGTGTGAGTGTGCGAGTTGGAGTGGGTGAGGGTGGAGCTGAGCATCCGTGTGAGTGAGGATGTGTGGTGTCTATGGATTGAGATCTCGATTTACTCATACCAACACCATTTTGCACTTGCAATCAATAAGAGTTCCGCTAGGTACGACTAGCGATGCAACTGGTCGGTGAGTTAGGATCCTAAGACTAAGTGTCACTGGGACACAAATGTCGGAAGAGTATTTGCCTGGGGAGTATCTTTCATGAAATCCCATTGTTGCCATGTTTACGGCTGTTTTCTCCATACTTATGGCTATTTTTCCCATACTTATCATCTGGTAACTTCATTACAGACAGCCGGACAGGCACAGATGAATTTCCATTTCTGGATCCTATTCTTTCACTCTAAGGAAATAATCCATTGGGAAGTCGATTCCTTGCTAAAGTTAACTATCAGCGTATGTCGAACTGCTGCTCAGCAAACTATTACAGTTACATTGATAAGAGATCGAATACACAACTTACTAGATTAATAGTGTGTTGAAGTGAATGATTAATTTGAAAGAAAGCTTGAAGATATTCGTCCTTTAATGTATGTGGAAAGCGAAAAACAAAAATGAATTGTTTCAAAAAATGAAATAATCGTTTTCGCTATAGACAAACAACAACAATTAGCTGGAGAAAAAAAAACGAGCGCAAGGATCGAAAAATCAACATGAAAGTAAAAGTAAACAGAGAATGAGCGATATTATTGACATATGCGCTGCATTTTTTTTTTGCCATACGTGATTGAAAGGGAAAAAACCACTGTATTTCGTTTCATTTCATCTGTGTAAACAAAGAAAGAAAATAACAATCTGCTGATGTGGCTGCCCGAAAAAGTACGGCTCTTCACATATTCCCCGAAAGAGGAGATGAAATTGAAGACAGCTTGTTGACGGCGATTGCATCAAACTAGAGCATATCTACAGTTCTCTCTCACCAGTGCTTGCATCAGTTTATCACCTCGTCATGAGGGTCTGGCTGTGTGGGTGTGAGTGCCAGTGCGGATTCGCTTCTTGTCAGACACTCACACTAACACCCACAGCCACAGCTACGCCTTCACACCCACACCCCACACCCATATCCACACCCACACCCATATCCACACCCACACCCACACCCCACACCCCACACCCATATCCACACCCACACCCATATCCACACCCACACCCACACCCCACACCCCACACCCATATCCACACCCACACCCACACCCTCTTGACCAGAGCTGATCCATTATTAATCTCATCGTATCTATCGTTTATAAAATATGTTTTATTGACTTTATCGAATTTTATCTTATGTGTCCCACAGACATCCTCTGGATTCCTACTGTATTCTTTGGATTCCCATCGTATCCTTTGGACCTCTATCGTATCCTCTGGATCTCCATTGGATACTCTGGATCCTTCGTATCCCTTGGAGTTCCGTCGTATCCCGGATAGATGGAATCCGCTTTTTCTCCCTTGTATTTAACGATGATTACGATTGAAAACCAAAGTCTATTGATGGCTTTTGTCTGAATGAGAGATTCAATTTCAAAAGTAAATTAAATTTCTTTATCCCTGAAGATTAAGCTTTGAAAAATGCAAAAAATATTTGATACAAGTAACCATAATGGAAAGTTTCGTATGTCACATCCAGTATTTTCTTGCGTTTTTCAAAGCTTAATTCTCGAGGATACAAAATTTAATTTGTTTTTGAAATCAAATCTATCATCAAAATATAAAAGCAATCAACAGACTTTGATTTTTCATTTGAAAACTGAAATTTTTAATTTGTATCCACAACAGTAACGACACTAGAGACAAAAAAATGTTGTGTTTTTACTTTCTTATTCTCATATCATTCATTGAAGCAAATTCCTTATCATTTTCTGGCCAACGACCATATGGATCGATGATTTTCTACACGACGGGACGTGCTCCAACAGATTATGAGAATTATGGATGTTGGTAAGTGACCTAATGAAAATGTAGATATTTTAATGATTTTTCATAATAAATTAGGTGCCGTACGGGAAGTAGACCAGATAAATATGTGGATGAAGTTGATTTATGTTGTAAATTTCGTTTCAATTGTTATGATCTAGCTATGAAATCACCTAAATGTAACGGGATACTAACAGAATATAGCGTTCAACTGGGTAAATCAATTGTGTGTATCGATAATAATCAAACCTGTGATTATGCAACATGCATGTGTGATAAACAAGCCGCTGAATGTTTTGGGGCAAATTTGAATAAAATTAATGATAATTTTTTTAATTTATCGAAAAAAGAATGTCGATATGAAAGTAAGTAAATTATTATAGAATGAAATGTTGTGTAACAGTGAAATAGTCCAGAAATAGCGGAACAGCGATCGATCGAATTATATTTTGAAACGCTTCGTTAGAAACAAAGGGGCTCGTATTATAATGGTTTTTATTCTTCTACGTACTATTGTAAATACCATATTTTGAAAAACGTACAACGTTATATAGAGAAGATGGATAGAGTTCGGAAATATTTCGTTTGAAAGAGCATCATTTCATCTACAAACAGTAGTGTATCAACCTTTTCCAATATTTTGTGAAGTAGTTATGAGTTACTCAAAATACAACTACAAAAGCGTTTTGATACTCTTTTAAATCATTAAAACAGCGTTTGATACTAGATCCGAATATGAAATCAGATTTCCTGCGAATACTTCAGCTTTTTTAAAGTTCAAAATACTACTATACAAGGTGGCGCAAAAGTCACTTTACCCAAAAAAAATGAATATCTCCATTACGGCTCAAGCAAATGAGCTGGTTTTTTTATCAATGATAGAGGCATGTTTAAAGTTTATTTTCATAAAGACATGCCCGGAGAAACTCTTTATTAAGTATTATTATTGATCTCTACAAAGAAAATTTAGTTTTTTTACAGATAACAGAATAACAATGTGCAATAAAGTAAGGTGAATTTATCTGAAAAAAAGACATATTCACTCTTGGTTCTTTCCTGTATTGTGAAATACATATCATAGTACTTTATTGAGATGCAAAGAAAAGGATATCAACATGCCGTAACCTAATCTTTGTTTATATTTTTAAAAAAAATGAAAAATCCTTTAACGCAAATGTTCGAATTGTTTTCCTCCTGTATTAATACACATTTGACAACGATCAGCTACAGAGCGACAAATTGTTTGGCATAGTTCGATATTATCATTGACTGAAGTAAATTCTTGTTTAATTAATGACTTGAGTTGATTAATGTTGCGAGGATTTTGAGTATAGACACGATCTTTTATAATTCCCCATAGTGAGAAATCACATGGAGTTAAATCTGGAGATCGTGGTGGCCACTCAATAGTTCCTCGACGACCTATCCAATGTGAAAATGTATCATTTAAATACTCTCGTACGACTAGACCATAGTGAGGTGGTGCGCCGTCTTGCTGCCAGATCATTGATTCAAAACTTGAGTGTTTTTCAAGTTGTGGTATCATGTAATCCTGTAACATTTGAAGATAATTTTCTGATGTAACATTACCTTCAAAAAAATATGGACCAACAACACCATTTGACTATATTCCTCCCCAAACAATCACCTGTGGTACATTGAGTTCTTGTTCAATAATCAGGTGTAGATTTGTTTCACTCCAATAAACACAATTATGTCTGTTAACACGACCGTTTATCTGGAATATGGCTTCATCCGTCCACAGAATTCGATCTAATAGAGTTGGATCTTCTTCAGTCGAGTCCAAAATCCATTCACAAAACTCCATTCTTCGATCTGGATCATCTTCGTTCAAAGCTTGCAGTAATCTTGGTTTGTATGGTTTTAAATTTAAATTCCGCATAAGACGATCCAAGCTTCTACGAGAAATACCAAGATCAAGTGATGCACGTCTTTGAGATGTTCATGGATTCAGAAGAAAAGCTTCAGAAACACGTTGCATATTTTCTTCTGTCCTAACTGTTGCCGGTCTTCCACTTCGTGGTGCATCTTCAACAGAACCTGTGTCATCAAACTTTCTTGCTAGTTGGTAAATTGCTTGTCGAGTTGGAAATTTTGTATCGGGAAATTCAGCTTGAAAAGCTGCTTTTATTATTCGTGATGTTTTTCCGAACGTCCACCGTTGTTTGAGGAGAAAATTTCTTTCTTCTTTTGTCAGGAATCTTGACATCTGCAAGAATACGAGCTCGAAGTAAAAATTACATATCAAACATATGATAGAAAATGGGAAAAAGGACAAGCAATCTTACCGAGAATACACAAAAACACGTAGAAAGATATGGTGGATGAATCTGACCAACAGTGTAGAAAATGAAGAGGTTTATATGCGAGATATGAGCGTGGATTATGGTAAAGCAGAACGAGAAAAATAGGAAGGGAAAATATATAGGAATACACAACACGTGTTTTACATAAGTTCATATAGTTTATTACATTTCTTCTTAATGAAATGATCATTGCTTATCGTACACTATTTTTTTATTATCTGTAATAAAACTAAATTTTCTTTGTAGAGATCAATAATAATACTTAATAAAGAGTTTCTCCGGGCATGTCTTTATGAAAATAAACTTTAAACATGCCTCTATCATTGATAAAAAAACCAGCTCATTTGCTTGAGCCGTAATGGAAATATTCAATTTTTTTTGGGTAAAGTGACTTTGGCGCCACCCTGTATATAATCCAACACCAGCTCTATCTATTAGCATGATCATATGTCTAAACTCTGATTTGATTTCTACAGAGTATAGAACTCAAAATGATCAATTCTCCGTTAGGTTAAGTCTTCTATCCTGTAATCACAATACATGACACACAATTCATATTCCGTCATTTTATAGTAGATATCGTCTAGTATTGTTTTTAGTTTTTAGATAATAATGCGTCCTTACTAAGTTACAAGCATTGAAAGTTTTCAAAGACAGAAGTCTTTAGGTAAAATTTAAATATTTCAACAGGATTCGACATTGACATTTTTCGACCAAAAAATTCATCAACATGTTTGTGCTTCAAATGTAAAAAAATTTCAGATAGTCGATTTAGTATTCTCGTTGCTGCTTGCATTCAACGGATGCTAAATTACATCTTAGACTTTCCCAAATTACAACTTAGCAAAAAAAGCAGAACATCGATCATTTGGATAAAGCGTATAGTAAAAATGAGTCACAAGAAAGAGCTTAGACAAACATGATAACTGAACTCCTCCACCGAAAAGGGTCTTTATTGAAGTTTATACATTATTATTTAGAAGAAAATACAACAACGCCTGGAGTATGTGACAAAGCAAAATGGAATTCCAATGGAATAACTGTTGCGAGAGCAAATGCACTATGGGGTGTATTTGTTGACGACAATAGCAATGTATATGTAACAGATTCAGACTTAAATACTAAGCGTGTGTTAAAATGGGCTCCAAATGCTACAACAGGAATGCAAGTAGCAGATTGCCGCAGAGAATCGCAATCAGGACCTGTTTACAGAGAGAATTTTGGTGATCCAACAGCTGTATTTGTAGATAACATTGGAAATTTATATATTACAAGTAGTTTAGGACTATATCAACAGTCAGTTATGAATCCGTGTCCACCATGTGGATTCAAAAATGTTGTAAGTCGCTATGGGTATACAGTTGAAAAATGGTCAATAGGTGCTACTAAAGGTATTACTTTAGCAAAATTTCCAAATAGTGGTAATAATAATAGACATGGTGACAGTTATGGACTTTATGTTGATATAGATGATAATATTTATTTATCAGATCAATTTTACCATTATGTTTTTAAATTTTCTCCAAATCAACAAAACTATAGTGAAACTGTTGCTGGTGATCGTAATGGCAAAGGAAATGGTTCTCATCAATTAAATGAACCCAAACAAATATATGTGGATTCCTCTTATAATATTTATATAGCTGACTCACAGAATCATCGCATACAAAAATGGGCACCAGGAGCAAAACAAGGAGTTACTGTTGCAGGTGGAAATGGACAAGGTTCAGAACCAAATCAATTGAATATACCAACGGGAGTATGGCTTGATTCATATGGAAATATATATGTTTGCGATTCAAACAATCAACGAATACAAAAGTGGAGTGTGAACGCAAACGTTGGTATCACTGTAGCCGGTGATTATGGTAAAGGTTCAAATCCACTACAACTAAAAGATCCACAATCAATAACATTAGATTCCTATGGAAATATTTATGTTGCTGATACATACAATAAGCGTGTACAGAAATATATCCTTGAATCACCAACGAGTTGTTAATGAGATTTTTCTTTCTCTTTTTATTGGTTGATTAGCTCCCTATGAATTATTACTAAACATTTCTATTAGGATCACCATCAGTATACAAGTTGTATGGATGGATGATCCTTCTTCTCTCCTACAGTTATCTCTGGTGGTATGTGTATACGTAGTCAGTGTATTTTCTTTTAATTAAATAAAGGGAGTAAAAGGACAAGTATTCACACCATTTCATTTTGATTTAGGTGAATCCACGGGAAAAATAGGGTGTGGGTGTGGGTGTTGCACTCGTCCACATTCACACCCACACCCGTAAATGGCAAATAACATTGTAAAGAAGATGAGTTTGAAAAACTGCTTCTAATAGAGACAAGAGGATACCAAATATTGTCAAAACAAATATATCTTTGTGTTTGCAAAGATTACGTTTGTGACAGTTCTCACCTGGGTACAAAATGCCAATGTTGAAAAACCCGACTTTAACTTTTACGTTTAAAGAAACACTTTGAGTCTAACTTTTGAAGTAAAGTTAAAGTGTCGCATGTACTTTTCGTCAATTTTGACTTCCTTTGCAGAGACTAGAAGGAGATTAAAGATATTATACCTTCTGGCATTGTCAACGAATGGAGGACTCAAAAATAAATCAATATTTGAGATGATTATCTCTCTATGGATTTTATTCGAAAAATGATCAATGAAAAAGTCAAACAGGTTTCGTGAAACTAGACGAGACAATATAGCAACGGACGCGAAATAGGATCGGATGGATCTTCTCAAACTAGCGAAGTGACGGAGTGAGTACGAAAAAGAACTACCACCGTGCCTTTTGATCTAATTAAGGATCTTATCAAGTGACATAATAATCTGCATAACGATAGAAAACTAAAACGAAAAATATCGAAAAAATGATATTTTCCAATATTAATAAACTATTTTAAAGTAGCAGATAATCTCTTCCTGCGTGAGTATGAAAAAGAACTACCACTTTTGCAATCTAATCCTAATTAAAGGAATCGGGAAGAAGTTGCATTAATGGTTTTTTTTTGGTAATCTTTGTTGTTCTGTGTTTAGTCATGAATAATGCTTATCTTGGATTGTTGTGGGTGTGGGTGTGGGTGTGGGTGTGGGCGTGAGCGTGGGCGTGAGCGTGGGTTTGGGCGTGGGTTGGGTGTGGATGGGTGCGGGTGGAGTGTGGGTGTGGGTGTGGGTGGGTGGGGTGTGGATATGGGTAGGTGGGGTGTGGATATGGGTAGGTGGGGTGTGGGTGTGGATACGGGTGTGGGTGGGTGTGGGTGTCGGTATGGCTGTGGGTGTGCGTGTGTGAAGTGTGTGGCTGTAAATGATGATAAAAGGTTCACACCCACACCCAATTAGACCCACACTCACCCACACCCACACCCCACCCACCCACACCCACACCCACATCCACCCACACCCCACACCCACACACCCCACACCCACACCCACCCACACCCCACACCCACACCCACACCCCTTCATACGATTTATTTTATTTTATTTAAGATCATCCTTTTCAGTATAACAATTATGATGCGACATAATTTGTATCATTGTCTCGAAGAACAAATTTTCTTCATTTACATCGAAATATTCATCCTCTATTCATGGTTCTTCCATATCTGTTTTCTTTTTTTGAAACGACTCTTAAATTCTATATGATTTGTCGATTGTCATTTTCAAATTATATTATTGCGCATATTTTTTTTATTATATTTGATATTATTCTTTTTCTTTGTTCTGACTCAAACGTTATCATCAACGAATGATCTATTGGGAGTAATACGGAAGATGACAATCGTTGTTTTTTTTTGTCACTTAATCCAAATTTTTATGCTTTGATTGTTGTTCGAAAATTTTCTCGACATTCGTTCTTTTGATCAATGAAATGATGAACAAAATACCACACCATTAGAATGTTTTCTTTGCAATATAAAATACATGATATTTTTCATATTTCACCGACACCTTTAAATAATAGTTTCAATTTCAATTAATCAATCGCTAAAGAATTTTATTTCGAAGAGGCAACGCTTTAAGTATTTGCTACATTGGAAACGAGTAAGCCTTTTTCTTTTCTTTTTTATTTATTTTTCCTTCCCAAGAAAAAAAACACATGAGTATCATTTTGATTTTGTTCTATCATTTATTTGCACAACTCGTCAGTACTTATGACATATAGTTTGTACGAAGCAACAAAATAGATATTCCATTGAATTGCGAGTAAGAAATTTATGAGTAGAAAAAGCAGAATCTATTTGAGCTTGCTCATTATCTCTTATAGGGATGAACCGTTTATCTTAACTTAAAACTAACTGAAGAGATACTACGTAAGTCTTAATATTGATAAAAAGACATTAGCAACTGTCACTTCATTTCTTACTATTAAGAGAGGATCCGTCAGATCACCACCGAAGACAGCCGCCGCTAATTATTTATTTTTTTTTCAATTCATTTTGTTCGAATAAAAGATCATATCGTGAAACTTATGAATCCACAATATTAGGATTTTCTGACATACTTATAAAAAATATCAAAGATCGCAATTCTCTAATTTATGAAGTTCGACCATAAAAGTTCAGAAAAATGCTTTGTTCACATTCTGTCTTTTTTTTTAGATCTTTTTGCCTTTATTCTTTGCTTTGAGTCGGAAAAGATCTCAAAGAATGCAAAAACGAATTCTCTACAAACTGAGCTACACCAGTAGTTATAGCAATAACTTTTAGTAATCGATCGTGCTTTCACAAGAAAGATGGTTGGGGTTCCACGGTTTATGAGTGTGGATTAAGAAAAGAAAAACACCTAC
>CAJNOL010003885.1:0-18927 GCA_905250125.1 Rotaria sordida | reverse complement strand
AATTTGGTAGTGGGCCGATTTGGCTTGTTATGCGCCCCCGTCCTTTATTCTAGAAAGAAACGACTTATTTATAACATGTATAAGTGAATCGCTGGTTATTATGCAGAATATATTTTGAAATGTTGAATCGTATCGTATAGGAAAACAATATTACTTTGATTAGGAACGTAAGTCTAAAGAAGAAACAATCTAAGTAATATAAATAAATACGTACATAATAAATATGAAAAAGAGTTTTAACAAGGACCGGTTAAAAAAATATTTACTAACCCTTTGGCTGCGGTGTTTTGGAAAGTCAAAATTCCTATTTTGCTGTATGCTTATGAGGACTTCAGACTATAGGAATTTTTTATATAAAATTCAGTTGTGTTGTATTTATTATACGTTGTTGGTTAGAAGATAAGAAAATGTGTAACTCAAATTACACGGAAAAAGTGCCTGTAAATGTTTTTACGAAAGCTGATATCATATATGAATTTGCGACTAAGATTTTATTCGAAAATTACCGTGACGCATATATGCGTCACATGTACTGATATAGTTAATAAGGATGGGAAAAATAGCAGTCATTCACTTACATACTTCAAGTCATATTTGTCGTTCTATTACTCGTCTGAGGTGAATGCAAGAGAAATATCAGTCTTTCTTGATTCGCACGACGCTATATGCAAGGGACATATAACGATAAAAGTGATTCACAATGAGTGAATGACTGCTACCTTTCCCATCCCTGTTAAATAAAACCATTGAGACACTTTCAGCGTCCATTTAGAATGGGATAGAAAGAACACTTCAGCTTTTTTGTTTACAATAATTGTGTTTTTATTAAACTTATTACTAAGTGACGAGAATTTCTTTTTATTGAAATATGTTCTATATTGATCATATCTGACAATCGTGGAAAAGTATTTTTGTGAGAAACTAACAGAAGGTATTTTTGTGGATAGAGAGAAAAAGGTTTTTTTTCTTTTCTTCGCTTATTTTTAGATTAGTTGAAAAAGATTGGTTACTTTCATGTTGAGACTTTGCTCCGGTTCTTTTTTCTCTTCCCTAGTCTTTGTTTGCGCGTTCCAAGAGAGCTACACACTAATAACTACTTTCTGTGAACTCGAAGAAAAAAATATATACAAAGAGGAAAAAGAAACAGGATGAGCTCCGAGCTCTCGTCTTATATTATTCACTATATTTTCTTTTCGTCATCTGTCTAGCTTTTTTCACACACATCGCGTTATAGTCTTACAATTCTTGATGACTAGCGTATTTCAGTAAGTAAATAATGCGACAAAATGTATTCACTGCTTCAAAAGACTCATTCTTAGGATAGTTTCGTATTATTCAAAGTTTGAGTAATATGACTCGACTATTGTTATATGAAAAATATTGTTCGTAAATCCCAATTTATATGGATATGAGTGAAGAGCACAACCATTGTACCGTTTGAGGAAAAAAATTGAAAAAAAATAAATTTCCTAATAAAAGAAAACTAAATGCTGTGTTTGATAGAGGGATGTCAAATATATATAAAAACAATATTTTCCCAACGCTTCTCTATACCTTGGTGAAGATTCACCATATTACAGCCAATTTCTGTATGCTATATTCATATATCCAACAGTCATAGTGTATATAATTACCCAATAAAGTCATTCAATACTCTGTTAGTAAAACTATTTTACGTGTCAAAATATGTTTCCTCGTATTTCTCTTTGATACTCAATAAAGTTTTTTGTAAATAAAATTGGTTTAAACAATATCCCGACGATCTTAATCTCGCTCTACACGTTTTATCATAAAAATCTCGCTCTACACTTTCCTAGTAAAACTGAATTTTCTTTTGAACGGAGAAAGATTTTTGCTTGATTTTTTGGTGTATTACTCTACTCTATGAGATGAAAAAAGGATCAAATTTTTGTTGTGAACGATTTAGTTTTCATTAAGTTATAGCAATAACAAAATTTAAAATCTCGCTCTACATATTGAGTGAACATAGCTTTTTTTAAACTTGTATAAAAATTTTGTATTAACAAAGTATATGAAACGAACTTCTTTTACTTGTCAAATTATTTTCCCCTCCTCTCTCTTTCATATTCGATCAAATTTGTTCCAATCAAATTTCTTGAAATTGAAAGCCAATAAATTTAATCTCGCTCTACACAAAAATGAAAAGTGTCTTAACGTCTGTTATTGAGAGTTTTCATTCATAAAACCTTGTCTAGAGCTAAAACTAATGACATACCCTGAAAGCTCGTCACGAGTTCTACAAGTCTAGCTGCAAAAACAGTTGAAAAAAAATCGCATCGTAATAAAAAAAATTGAATTCCTTCCGATAGATGGCACTCGAAAGCTAGGTATTTGATATTGCGGCTACGATTTCTCGAAAACTAAAACAGCTAGAAACTTGATTTTTTCAGAAGTGAATGACCATCTTTAGACCAACAAATCAAAAAAAAATTCCAAAATTGGTTGAGTAGAACTCGGCTTATAAGCATTTTTCTCTTCCAGACCGCACGGTACAATGGTTGTGCTCTTCACTCATATACTTAACGAATACTAGTTAAAACTATGATCTGTGATTGAAAATAAAAAATTTAGTATTTTTTTTTGGTTTCTTACAAATGTGAGCTAGCGATTTTTTGTTTATTACATCAAGGTTTTCTGTTATTCAGAACTTTCATTCGTTTTAATTTTCCACCGGCGTTTATTTATATTAGTGTTGACAGGTTTGAACAACATTAAACAGTTCACTAACACATGTGTGGAAACTAATAGAAAAAAATGTCTCGTCATTATTATAAGACAGAAAAAACGAGATCAGGGAGCACTTCAAAATATATTCCGGTCGGTCGGTCGTTGTTCCTTCATTCCTTTATTCCATCGTTCCGCTACTCCACTGTTCCTATATTCCTTCACTGTTCCACCACTATTCCTCTGTTCCTTTATTTCGTATTCCTCTATTCCCTTATTCCTCATTCCTTGATTCCCTTATTCCTTATTTTTCTATTCCCCCACTCCTTTGCTTTTATTCATTCTTTTCTCTATATACATATTGACGAACATTTGACTATATATCGGCTTTTCATTCATTCATGATTGTTTTTTTTCACAGATTATCAATTACTCTCTTTGAACGTATTATTCACTAATCAAGCTATCGATTTCATATTAAAATCGTGAATGTTCATGTATGTGGATAAATTTAATGCGATACTATTTAGATGATCATAAATACGAAATTTTTTTTCATTACAAATACAATTGTTAATTTTTTTTTTGCGCATTCTAGAATAACTTAAACTATCGATATTTATTAGTCATTATTTATTTGTGTAAGTTACACAACAATATTTTTAGAATACGCAATGTGTTCTTTCTAATACTCAAGAGAAAGCTCACATGTTCTAGTTTTTCGTTGTTTTGGTTGAGATATAGATTGTGATCTTGGAGATGATGTATGTTTTCGTTTGTTGTTTGATGTTACATTTAATTGATGTATTCACATCATATGTCGTTCTTCGTCAGCTTTGGACGAAAAAATGTATGGTAATTTACATGCAGAACATTGTTTTGTTGGTCCTGATGGTAATTGTTGATCTGGTACAGAAGGGTGCGGGTGATTAATGAAGCAACACCCACCCAAACCTACATCCACACCCCACACCCTCACACCAACACCCTGGTCTGCCGAAAATTGTCTCAGTAGTTAGGTAATTCTTCCAGCACTTGCAGGATTCTAAAGCTTCGGTGATGACAAATGTTTGAACAGTTTAATGAGTTAAACACTTAGACGCATCTTAATAGTGAACTGTTAGATTATTCATAAAATTCTTATAACTACCTTAAGTAGAGCCCGCAGGGTCCAAAAATTTTGGACCCGAATACGGGCCCAGTTTATTGAACATTTTTTAGATCCGCACCCGATTGATTAAACTTTTTCAGATCTGGACCTGGATTCGCCCCGAATTGCACTCTTGACACTTAATGAAATTTTTTCAATTCGCATCTCATAATCGCCCAGAAGCACACCCTCAATAGTTCTGAAGCAATCTCGATCATGATCTTATAAGAATCAACTTATAATTGACTCTTTTTCTCAGAATGGCACCAATGAGGCCAAATCCGGGCTCGGGCCAGGTCAATAGAAAATTTTCAGACCCGAATCCAACCGGGCCTGGGTTTGGGACCAACCCGAGGGGTTCTAATCTTAAGGTACTTAAGTGCGCAGAGGTTCCTCTGACATACTGGTAGTGCGGTACGTTTTTGAAGCAACAAGTGAACTAAACTTAGAACTTACATTAGAGCTCTCTTTCTTTTCATTTAGAAGAATCGCTTGTGTGTTCACCTTATAGGGAGAACGAAAAATTTCATTCCAGTTTTGATGATAATAAACAAAAAAAAATGTTATTTTGAGTATCCATTTGGATTGTTAGTAACAAATCTATATAAAGCGAGTAATACGCAATTTTCCTTCCGTGTAAAGAACCGAGAAAAAAGGTAGGTGTTAATAAGAAACTCGCAACTAGCACTGTGCTAGTGTGTGGAATTTCAGTCTTTTTGAAAGCCACTTCTACTTTCTCTTTCTTTCGATAGTATAGGGTGTGGGTGTGGGTGTGGGTGGGTGTGGGTGTGGGTGGGTGTGCGTGTGCGTGTGGGTGGTGTGAGGGTGTGGGTGGGTGGGGGTGTGGATGTGGGTGTGTGGGTGTGGGAGAGTGTAGGTGTGGGAGAGTGTAGGTGTGGGTGTGGGCGTTCCTTTTCTTTTCAACCATACCCACACCCGCACCACCCACACCCACACTACCCAGCCCGCATCAATTATTGTGATAATATATTCAATTAGTAATTTATAATGTTTTCTACGACGCAATTGTATTTCGAAACCAAACCGTAAAGCAAGCAAACGAAAGCTCGCATGGGTTTCAATATACTAACAAGATCGTGTCCTTCAATCCTCGTTTTTCGTTTTATGTACGATAAAAGAGTAACGATTATTAATGGTGCGATTACTAATACGATTTTATGCTTTTTGATCGTTATTTCATTTTGTTCTCGCTTATTTTCAACGATCAGAAGCAAAAGAAAAATAAATTATTTCAGACCGAAGTAAAAAAGAAAACAGAATCGTATAATTATACGAATTTGCTGTTAGTATTTCAGCAAGTAGTATTAAAAAGCATATATATGTGTATATCGAAAGCAAACGATAGCATATATACTCTCAACGCGGCTCAAAGTATGTTACATCACCTGTATAGTTTTGTTTTTATTTGAGTTTCAGAGTTAAATACTATTGTTTTTTTTTCATCTTGCACATCGCTATTGTGATTCTTCAAGGTTAGAAATACTACAAAACTAAACTTACATAGGTCTATTTTTTGTATAATGCATTGTCGTCAGAATTATTTTGTGTAATAGATATATCCATTGGACCGAAAGTTATTCCACTCACGATATTTTCATTCTTTGTTTACTTCGAAATAGAGATGTCTACAGGATTGAGCAAGACTTTTATACTCTGTGACATCCTGCGAAAACTGGTTTTCGAATTTTCTTTCTGAAGGGTGTGGGTGTTGGTGGGTGTGAGTACAGAAGGCACCCACCCACACCCACACCCAAAAGAATTTTAGTCAAGCCTTACTAAGGTCTTGCCAAGTATGAAGACACAAGATCTTAAACAAGATAATGGAAGAGAATTAGAATATAAAGGAAACTTAGTAAGATCTTAACAAGTAAAGAATAGAAAGAGTTGAGTGAAAAATTGTAGAAGCATTTTTTTAGGTATGTAGACTGAACAGTATTAGTAGTGGACCAGCCAAACTGTTAGAGAGACTTTTATCGTGAATTTTTTCACTTCGAACTAAAGTTAAAAAATCTGCGTAGTGATAAATTCTTTACCAAACTATATACGAATAAACTTTGGAAGAAAGTGTATTAATTCTTAAAATATTGGTTTTTTCCCTACTTCAGTACTACTGAGGTGTTGTACATGACCAAATGTCTAAACTAAAGAGAGAAAGTTGAAACTTACAGTAGTCACAAAAAGTACAGCTTCTCGTTACATCACTCGCAATTAGATGCTGTGTTGACTGAGCAAAGCACCAAGGGTGCGGGTGTGATGTGGGTATCGGTCTTCTCTTAACTCAAACGCACATCCACACCACACCCATATCCACACCTACACGCCCACACCCACACCCCAAATAAGAGACAATAGGTTGGGAAATGAGGTTTTTCAATGTAAATTGTCTATTGTTTATTGAAGTAACTGCCAGTTAGTGTTGATAACATGATTACTTGTGCGATCTGTGTTCTCTGGGATAGTTAGTGATATTTTCGATACCTATCTCGAGCAACTGATCATGTGATCTTCGAGCGTCCTCTGGTTTAGTAGATGGATAACGCCATTCTTTTTTTTAATGTCTTAATTATGCTCAACAGAATTTTTTTCTTATACAATAAATAGGGTATAGGTGTGAGTTTCGGGGTGAATGTGGGGTTGTCTTCACTAAACGACACAGTCACACTCACATCAACCGATTCTTAGCTGCAGACAAAATAGCGAGTGTCGAAGAACTCTCTTGGACCTCCAAAAGGTGACAACTACAGTTTTCAACGCACGGACTCTTGAAAGTTCAGCAATAAAAATCTTACTACTTATGTTATCAAACAATGAGGTTATTTGTTCTTCGAAAGAGTCTTATTTGTAACTGAAAAGAAAAAGTATTTATGAGAACATGCAAAGATTTTATCCTACAACTGGTATATGTATTTTTGATGTTTGTTGCCTCCAAATTTCACTCCTTTCTTGTCAAAGAAATAAGTTATAAATATGATTATTTATGTATGCTTTTTGGTGAAAGAAGCTTAGTTTTTTTTTGGTAGGCTTCGAAATGAGGAAGAGAATTATACTCTTCGTGAGTAAATGCTGCGAGTAAAGTGACTAATCTGACGAACAGGTCAGGTGTTTCAGAAGAACTGAAGATACTTGTAACTTAACTCATGCTACGACAATCACTTCCTTTTGTGACGGCATGATTTTTTGAAGGAAAGTATAGTTTTTCACCTTCTGCCTTGTTTCACTTTTTGGATCGAGTAGTTTACGTTTTTTAAAAGTATCGCCTCCATGTCTCTGTTTTCTGCTTCTACTCGTTCGTTCTCCTCTTTTCTTTATTCATCGAACTATTTAAAATAAGAATATTAATAATGCATAAATAAATATTCCAGTTCACTTCGTCTTCCTCTGTGTTGTTGTCTTATAAGTAACTATTCGTACTGTTCTGTTCCCTTTCATTTCGAAATATTTATTTTAAAGGATTTTTCAGAGAGGTTTGGTATATGTTCGTCTAGTAAGTGATTTTGGAAATAAAAAGTTTGTATTTCAAGTATATATAGTACTCTTTAGACGTTATAGTGTTTTTCAGATTTTTCGATTCCTCCTTCCTCTGCACTAATTCAGCGTTTATGAAACATGTCTGAAACACGAAAACTAACGGAATCATCTGATCGGTATTTAAAATAATATGAAATCTTTATTTTGATTTTTTTGCCTAATCTTTATGTTTGTTTAGATATGAAAGTGAACAGATTAAAGACAAACTAGTACCAACAACATCAGCAGAACATCCTGATTCGGACACGAGTAAAAAAGTAAAAATATGTGAACGACGTAAAAGAAATTTTGGTTAGATTACAGAAAAAAAAGAAGATTATGTGGCTTGACTTCTGATAGCTTTGCAATGGTGTCTGAGCCACATAGACAGACACAAAAAAAGTTACAATAAAAAAAATTGTTTTTGCTCAAAAGATGCAGTCACAATTTCGTCAGAAGAAGACTGCTCCTTTTTGATTCGATTAGAGATGTCCTACAAAAGAGTTCTTTTATCTCTGTCTTGCTTTTAGAACCGTACAAAATTCGAGGATTTACCCAATGAATTCTGCTATGATGTTTTTAATTACTTCCACGCCCATGAACTATTCTACACCTTCTATGGTATCAACAGTCGATATGACCGATTAGTCACCACAGCACGATTGAAAATTGATTTACATGAGCTGTCCAAATCATCATTTATTCGTTGTTGCGAATGGCTTGATGCAAATGTTGCACCACAACAAGTTGTATCTATTACACTTTCAAATGAACATGCAGTCGGATTAATTCGTCTATTTGGTAGCTTTTCCGATATTACGGCTCCTTCACGCCATTTAACTCTCTCCCCTTTTCTTTCATGCACCAGTACAAGCAGAAGAAATCATCAAGAGTACAACTTGAACGCCATCATTCGGTATCCTCCTTCTATTTCTATAAAATGACGTAAGATCCGAACAACCTATTGATGAACAATTTGATCTTCAAAAATTTAGTCAACTTCAGTCCTTGTCACTTTATCAAATTAAGAACTCAGAAGTTTTTACAATTTTACAGAAACTTTCAACAACATTCCTTCAACTTAAACAGCTGACTATCGATCTCGATACTGAAGACATATCTAAAAAGATGACAAGAAAATTGATCTACGAAACGGTGATCAATAGCAAAAATATGAAACAATTGAGGAATTGTACACTGAATGTTACACTTCCAGCTGTCTCAATTTTACAACTCAAAACCCCATTGGAATCACTTGAGTATATAAAAATTAGTGATGCACAAACCTGTCGAAATCTAAAAGAATTATTGAAATTTACGCCAAATGTGAAGTATTTAGAAGTTGATAGGATTGAAACATCTGATGAAGAACATACATATAGCAACAGATTGGTATGCGGCTTTGGAAGGCATTTCTTCAAAAACGACAGTAGTAGTGACGATAACATGAGTGAGGAAGATGCATCAGATCTAGGAGACGATAAATTGGATCTGGAGATTCAACGAAAGAATCTTAAGTCAACATCTGCGACAACTGATAAGGTAATATAAAAGTGTTTGATTGTTTTGAAGCAACTACTTGCAGATGTTAGGAATTTTGAAATTGTAGCTCGAAATTTCTTAAGATATACCGTCGCAACTGACCAAATAACAAAGCTGTGAAGCATTTTAGTAAGAACCACAGTTAATTATACAAATATTGACTTAGAACAGCCTTGAATGTTCTGGATTATTGAAGTGATATGTCTTTATTCTTATTTTCTCTCTTTTTAGACCAACAAGCCTACAGACCTCTGTCTACCAATGTTAACAAATCTGAAAATATTTTTTGGTGCTAATGTAAAATTAGCTGAAGCTGAGCTCCTATTCCACTCAATTCCGAATTTAAAGTCCCTCAAATTTGGTTCGTATAGCCATGACATGAATGATGCACAACAATGGCGTAGAATTATCACCACGCATTTACTGCATCTAAACAAACTTCAATTTTACTGCATTGCTACTCCTGACGAAAAAATACAAGGAAAGGTCGATGCATTTAATACTCTCTGCTGCAGAACATTGAAACAATGGCAGTTTCGATACAATAACACATCGTACGAAATTCATACCATACCGTACCCTCGTGACTGTTCGAAGTGGGGTTCGCATGTAGCAGCTGATGATACTCCAAGTCAACTTCAGCAAACAATGTTTCAGAATGTGAAATATCTTGTTCTGAAATCTGTTTCATACGAAATTCATTCTCAATTTCCCAAGGTAACGACTTTACAACTCGACGATTGTACAGCGAATCTCTCAAACTTCAGCTACGAACAATTGACAGCATTAGAGCTATGCAACAGCCCTCTAGGTTTTGAAAACTCAATATGGACGAAAAGCCTAGAAAATTTAAAAACGTTGTGCCTTGACATAAGATCTCTTCATCAACTCTTCTCTAAAATCAGAGCGCTGCCTGAACTGCTTACAAGAATGAAACAGATAGTATCGTTTGTTTCTATTGACGATGTATTCCCACTAGATTCGATTTATGATTTTGCTGATATGTTCCCAAATATCGAATCAGTTGAATTAATGGTGGAACGAGCAAGTAGTATTAAAGCAATGGTTGAAGTGTTATTTAGCAAGAAGAAACTTAAACGTCTCAGGTGTACTCGTTTTCACTATGAATGGTTTCGACGTTATGTGTCAGGAATAGAGACTGACGATAGTGAAGAAGATGAAATACTTGTGACTGAAAAAAGATCAAGGCGTTCAAGAGAAAAAAAGGCAATGAAGAAGTTACTAAATTGGCTGAAAACTGAACAACAATTGGAATTTTGTGATTCTAGTAAATTGAATACCATACTGACAATTTGGTGCGGATAAACAGCAGTGGTTTTTGATCTAATTTTCCCTATCTGCGTTGAAACAAGAAAATCTGTAAACTGGATTTCTTTCGTAACTTCTATTCCTTTTTTTTATATATCTACATTAAAGCTTAGTGGATTTCTAAGAAATAAGTACGTTGCATTTTCACAACGATGAACAATGGATTACGCAGTATTAATAGAAATTCAAAACAAAATCAGAACTGCACAAAAGGAGAGAAAAAATGAAAATGAAAAAGTTTTAATACATATATATATCTGTCTCCAGATAACACGAAAGAAGATTACATCACCGAAGAAGCATTCCTGTAGCAGATCACAGTTTCGAGTTTGTTTGATGATTTTCAGCGAATGGCGATTGTTCCCAGTTAATTATAACGAATACCATTGAGTTCAGAAGAATTTCTTCCATGACAGCTGAAGAAGGGATGTAGGGTGTGGGTGTGGTTGGTGGGTGTGGGTCTGGGTGTGAGTTGTGGGTGTAGGTCTGGGTGTGGGTCTGGGTGTGAGTGTGAGCAGAGGCCGCGCGAAGGTCCTAAGATTGGGAGGGTGTAAAGGGGCTATTTGCAATAAAATTTCACAAAATAAGCCCAACACGTACAAAAAATCTACTCTTGTCGCTGGAAAAAATTGAAAATTTTCAATTATTGGGGGGGTGTACACTCCCCCACACCCCCCCCCCGCTTCCGCGGCCTCTGGGTGTGAGTGGTGGGTGTGGGTCTCGGTGTGGGGTGTGCGCCTTATTCTCACACCCACACCCACACCCTCTGTTGACGCTTATTGAACGAAAACATATGCAGGAAACAAAATTAATGATCACTGCTAATATTGGATGACTCATCAAGCCACAAAGAAAAACGTATCTAATGAAGCAAAGATAACGATGATCATCAAGTGTCTTATATCATTTTGAAGCCCAGAATCGGAGCTTTCTTCTCATTCATTTAAAAGTTTCCTAGATTGTTTTTCCTAAGAGAAAAGCTCTTTCCGAAAAGCTGAGAAAAATATATGTTTGTGCATTACCAAAAACCAAGCTTAGTTAGTTTTTTTACTAAAATAAACCTGTTTATTTCAAAACTTCCGGTGCATTAACAAATTCTTGTATGTTACAACGTGAACAATTAATAATTAAAAGCATGTATTCAATAAAAGACAACTCAATATCTGATCAATATTGGTTTGCATTCATATGTGTTGCTATTCGTTTACAGTATCTATTTAATTTAAATTGTACTGCTTTTTGTAAAAACAATGTTTTTTGAAATTATTGAGCATAAATATCCAGATATGTTGTATATTCCAACTATTCCAGTTCTATTTGCTGATATTTATTTCGTCTATGAAAAATACAAATCAACAATGTTGGACCATCGAGTATTTCAGTTTCCTTATATATGCTATAATCAAATGGAATATACAACTATTCAGTTATGTTATTCAATACTCTAATGTGTCATCGTCTTATTGATCCATTCTTTCTGATGCAAACCGAAGTCACTTCATTAATCTTATTATATTTGCAAGAATTACATCCGAAACTTTAGCAATATCAAGAAACATATATAATTCTACAATTTGTAATAGATCGGATATGTATTGATGTATCAATTCATTAAAATGTATTTCTATACATCGTCTCATGAACGGTATAGATAATTATCCTAATAGTGATGGTGAAAATATAATTTCGATTAATCATATTGGTACAACAGAAGAAA
Source organism: Rotaria sordida (assembly GCA_905250125.1). Classification (NCBI taxonomy): domain Eukaryota; kingdom Metazoa; phylum Rotifera; class Eurotatoria; order Philodinida; family Philodinidae; genus Rotaria; species Rotaria sordida. The sequence continues at coordinate 6,976 of CAJNOL010003885.1, read as the reverse complement.
TTATAGATATAAATGAATTGAATGATGAAGAATCACAAATGAAACATTGATATGTAAGAAAACATATTTCATTTCAAATAATTTGTGATGGATTTACTGAATTATTACCAATAAATATAAACGGACGAAATGAAACTGAACGTGAACAATGGCCATGTAATAATATTTATACTCATTGTAATGGTTTATGGAATTGTCTTAATGATGAAGATGAACTTGATTGTGATCTATCATCACCATCATCATCATCATCAAATTGTTCTTCAGATCAACACCAATGTGCTTCACCTGATATAAATCAATTTATTTAACGATTAACAAAGCAGATGATGGCAAAGTTGATTGTATTGGAGCTGCGAATAAACCAATCTAATGTCACACAGATTATCAAATAAGTAATCACTATAATTTTCATTGTATGAATCAAAGCCTAAAATCATGTATCACTTCTTCTGAACAATGTAATAAGATTATAATGATTGTGCTTATGAAAATGATGAAAAATTTTGTATAAAAAATGAAATATCGCCCACATATTATTCTATTTGTTGATCAGTGAACTTTTCATTCAGTTCAGATCTCGAGCATATTCTATGCAAACAAATGCACCGTTATGAAAAAGAACCAATTATATATTTTACCCTTGATGGAATGAAGAAGTTGATCAAAGGTCTAACAAAAAAAAAATATATAGAAAACGAAGTACGTTCAAGTTCATCTATAATTGAAATATCTAGTCAACATCAACTTCGTTGTCATCATGGTATTGATTTACGTATGTGGTTAAATGACGAAAATAATAAAACAAGAAAAATATGTTCTTTATCCACCAAGTTATTATGGTGATCAATGTCAATACCAGAATCAACGAGTAAGTTTATAAATTAAGTTTCGAGTATTATCTGATTCATGGCAAATATCATTTGCAATTGTTATTTTATTAATCGATGATAATAATGAGCAAATAATTTATTCTTATGAACAATTTACTTATTTATCAATAAGAGATTGGGTGTGGGTGTGGATCATCGTTTTATCATTGACAATCACACCGATACCCACATCCATATTCACGTCCTTCAAATAGAAACAGGAAGCATGTTTCGCAAAAACTCAGAATAATCGAGAAAATCCATCTATAGTATTTCGAGCATATTTTCACCAAAATAAACTCAACTTTTAAAAATTATGGTATCAAAATGATCAGTACAACGAGCTCTACAAATTCTAAAATTATCATCGAAATCGGAGATGGTCACTGGATCGACTGGCGATTTCCGATGGATACTCCCTGTTTATATTTTAAATCGCATTTAATGATCACTGCAAATATACTAAAAGGCGCAGCACGTTTCGGACTTTCTTTTTATATATAGTAGGTTAAGCAATAAAGTGAATATTGTAATAAAAAAAAACAAGAAATACAAAGAGGGAAATTCAATTTGGATCCACAATATGTTTTGATCACTTTGAAGTCCATGAACTTTATATGATAGAAACCAGCAGAAGCCGCTTTAGTTTATTCTCAGTTTCTCAGAATGATTCCGAATCAAGTCACCTTTTGTCAGTATTAGAATTTTTAAGGAATTCAGAGGAACAGATCAATGTTCGAGATCACATAACTACTACAAAATGACATCATTTAGTCTATCACTGTAAATTTTTTCTCTCACTTTGAAGTGATATATCGAAGTAGAAGAAAATATTTGTCTTCTTCGATATTTATTCAGATGACATTTTACCGAAGAACGAATATTGAATTATATAAGACGATTCTTTTGGCTCTCCTGCTTTTGAATATAGTAATTATTTTAATCAGAATTGTCATGGAAGTGAATTTTAGTAGATATCCATAGGTATGAATTATCGAATACAAAAAGTACTGTGTGACCAAATTGTTGATTTCGTATTGCTTTCTTCTATGAGAAAAAGATAAAATAACTGAACGACTCCTTATTTTCCTCGTTGTATCTGGAATTATGCTGCATAAAAATACGGAGTAACATAAACAAATACATATAGAGTTCTCCAATTATATCTGTGAAAAGAGATTAGTTGTAGCCTTGTGGTTCTTACAAATTTTATTTATCAATGTAAGACTTTTAATAATTATTTGTTGAATAAATATCTTTTTTGATGTCAAAATTGCTTATTCGATTGAATTCAGTTTCCGATGTGTCAACAGAAGAACTTTTATCTCGTAAATAATTGATCCATCGATTCACTAATGGTACATCAATGCAGAGATCGTTCCATTCTTTAGTATTAGTCAAATTGTCGAGACAATCTTTAATATCGACGTTGTAGAAAGTGCACAAAACAGAAAGTGCTTGTTGTAGACCAATCCTTGCTTCTGCATCTAATGAATCATCATCTCCTAACATTCGCAGACATTTGCAAATACCATGGAATAATAAATCAGTGACATTATCACGTTTGACTTTGTCAGCTAATCTGAGAAGTTTATCTTTGAGCATGTCAAGTGTCTGTAGAGATGCATCATCAGCAAAAGCTGCAACAAAGTCTTCAAGAGCTATAAGCACATGATCCATAACAACTTTGGATGATTCTTCGATGCTAAGATCTAGAAATGTAATACGTTCCAGAGTCATTGTCTGACCAAACAATGATATTTCCAGTTCACGTAATTGTCTGATAAAACCTTCATTAGGATCGATTTGTTGTCGTACACTTTTGGCTTGTTGAAAAGCTTCACCGAGTGTCTTATGTCCATCGATCATCAAATATGCAATGACAAGTGTTGCACTTCGTGAAATACCCATTTGACAATGAACCAACACACTATGACCAAGACTATGATGTCGTCGAATGAATTCGAAAACATGTTGAAAAAATGGACGAATTTGTTCGCTTGGTTTATCATAGATATTTACACGTAAATAATCATTTGATTCAGGATAGGCATTTGGCTCGTTAGAAGTGACATTAATTATGCCATGAATGTTATTATTTTCGAAAAAATATTTACTTCGAGCGATTTTTGCATCACCAAGATATAAATTTGGTGTTATTTTATGTGTTGATTTAAATGAACATGAGGTCATTAAAGAGTAACGGTTATTTAATCGTACTTTCAATGAATTGAATATTGTGATGCATCATACTTATGACTTATATTTTAAAATAAAAAAATATCTTTCACAACTCTTACGCAATTACGTCTATGCGTCATTTATTTTTAGCTAGAATTTGCTTTCGAATAATCGCTGAGTCGACGTTGATTTCTATGATACATTCTTTACAATGCAATATATTGATATAGATGATAAAACAGAACGAAAGAGCGAATAACTTGTTTTTTTATCTATGTACTATCGAATAGTTCGAGTATTAAATAATCATACTCATTGACAAGCTCTAAAAGCTTGTATTTTTCTAATGACAATTTGCTTCGTGAGAGGTAGAAAAAAGTTCGCGGCGATTTTCTTATCGATATATTTTTGAAACAACTTGAGCAATTTCAATAATTAAAAAATCATTTTAATGAGCATTTAAAACTGTACTTTTTGTGTAAAAATAAAGGTTCTCGCTCAAGGAGCGAGAGCGTTAATAAAAGACGTTTGTTATGTGTCTGTCATTCGTGAAATATAATGGATGGAAAACATTAAACAGTTGAATTCTGCATTGCATTTTTTTAATCACTTAATACATTGTATTAAAAAACAAAATATGTCACAAGATGCAATGTAAAACGCTTTACAATTTACAAAGTAAATTTCATTCTAGTTGTGTACTTTTTATTTTCAAAAACAAAAAAAGCAAAATTGTATTCGACTAATCTTTCGATGCTTTGAAAAGACCATCTTTTTTCCTACACGAATAATTTATTTCATCTTTTCATATATCAAAAGAGACGCAGTATGAAAAGCTGTACAACTTACATATGTAGAACAATTTGTTTGTTAAAATTGCTCAAGTCTAAAACGATGATTCTATAGCGATGATAAGTTTTTCGTTAATTTACTTAGGGCATACCAAAAATAGTGAGCCTTATATCTTATTTTCGTATAGAATGCTTTAAACAAATTTTCTTTTTTATAAACAGATAGAGCATCTTTCACTCTATTTTTCTATGCTATTTGATCACTATTCAACTAATATTATAATAATAATATTTTGACAAGATCTGTTTCTTTTGCATGTGTCCTGGTACCATGAACATGAATACTCATGAATATTTTTTGAATAACGTTTGATAGCAACAAGATAAAGAAGTGCGGTTTTCACCATTGGAAAGAGGGAATGAAGATGCATTGAGCCACATATTACTGATTTTGCTAGCCTGGTTTTTGTAAGGTTTTCAATTGACCTTTTAAAGAACAAACCTATCCTGTGAGTTGTTTACAGTGAATATTCAATAAACAGATTTACATTCAAATTGCTAATTCAAGATCTACAAACTGCGAAAGACTCAGATGTTTACACTTAATTATTTATGAATAATACATATTCTAAACGAAGCTCTACTACGGTTTTCTGTCAAGTTTTTTGCATTTTCTTTTTTTATGAGAAAAACATTTTTTCGAATGGTTAGAAAATTGAATAAAAGAAACTTCAGAAATCGTATCAAAAAAATTAACCACATACCGTTCGATGTGTCTTCGTCTCCTCTTTCCAATGGTGAAAACCACAGTTCTCTATATTGTTGCTATCAAACGTTATTCAAAAAATACTCGCGAGCATTCATGGTACCAACACATATGAGAAAGAAACAGATCTTATCAAAATATTATTATTATAATATTAGTTGAATAGTGATCAAATAGCATAGAAAAATAGAGTGAAAGATGCTCTATCTGTTTATAAAAAGAAAATTTGTTTAAAGCATTCTATACGAAAATAAGATATAAGGCTCACTATTTTTGGTATGCCCTAAGTATTATTTTCTTCTAATTCAATTCAAATATGATCAAATAATAATAATTGTCACAAATAATTGTAGAAAATTATTAAAAAAAAAGAAGTTATCTTATTGAAGACCACACAATGCTCTTATGATTTTGTTTTAAATATTGAATTTCATCGACAATTCTTTCTCGATGATCTTTATTATTTATTCCATATTGTTTTAAAGTATGATCATTAATATAACGGAAAAGACGAAATCCATCAATCATATCTTTTCTGAATATATCAATATAAATATGATAACTTTCATCAAATGATCGAAGCCATCTCGAAACATCATTAATAGACCATGTTGCTAAATTGAATCTTGCATTGATATCTAAATAAAAGAATTCATGTTATTTATCTCATAAAAAAATATTTAACTTAAATTATTAAATAAGATTTCTGTTTATTTTTTTATAAAATAAACTTACATTTATTTGTTGATCGATACTCAATAGTTGGTTTTTGAGTATAATATGAACGAAAATAAATATTATCTTGTTTATTAGTACCCATGGCGTAAAATATTTAAGGAAACGCACTGCGTAACGCGTCTCCAAGATTGGGGCATGCGTTTCGCAGCGTTTCTTCGAGACGGAATACGTTTCACAGTATTTTTACTTATATAGAATGCGTTTTGCTGCCTTGAGGTTTTGAAACGATACGAAACGCTTCTTTTTGCGATTACGTTTCGAAGCATTTCCCAAATGAAACGCTACTGAACTCATTAAGTCGACAAGAAAAGCATTGTACAGAGCCACAACTCGGAGAAAACGCGAAACAGGTCCTTTTAAAATGCATTTGCATCGGTTACGCTTCGAATGATGCAAAACTGATCTCTTTTGTTAGAGCATCTCGCACCAATTCATCTTCAAAAAGCATGTGAGTTAAGAAAAGTCAACTCTGATATGATTTTGGAAATTATGCGAAATGGTTTTACAAAAAATTTGCTGATTGCATTGTTTTTGATCCTCAGGATGGCGGTGCAGGTCTTCCTTAGCCAAGGTCAGAATTAAGTTCTTCTAAAACTTCAACGAATTACGTCGTTTTCTAAGGCTGTTTCGAAGTTAGGCTAGTATTGAACATCAGAGTGTATTCTACAGTTATCTTCTGTTAGAAAACTCATTTCACTACGTTTTCATTCAAAGAAAACGCGTTTCGCAGCATTAAATCTAGAATTCTGTAAAATGTTGAAGAATTTGAAGAAACTCAGTAAAGATTGATGCAAAAATAATCCGTAGGACAGCTCAATGTTGTTGTGTGAAAAAAGTATTTTCGGATAATTTACGATTTATAATAATAATTATTGTTAATTTATATATGGACTGCGTTATAGTAACTGATTATTACACTCTCCGAAACATGACTAGAATATCACTTTCGTTCGTACACTATCGATGTATGTAAGTGCGGCTTGTTGATAAAAGAGGTTCGAATTACTGAAAAAATATTTTTGTAGTTATGATTGCACTTGGATTTACTGATCATGGATTTACATGTACAAAAAAACATTCAATCCAACAAAAACTTTGCAAGTTTTGCATAATTAAGATTACAGTTCTTTTGAATTTAAATTTACGAAATTTAATCTTTTTAAAATTTTCAAATTCAATTTATATGGAATTAAATTCATTTTAATTGGGTATTTAAACTTTAAAAAAATAAAGTTTTACAAATTTAAATTTCTAAAAGTTAAATTTAATATAAATTGACGGAAAATGACGCTCTTCCTTGGATAAAAGCAGCAAAAAGAATATCATTTTTCATCGATTCATTCAGACGTGAAACAAAATTTCTTTGAATCATAGATTTGTACAAGACATCTAAATAAGAATAGAGCAAACACTTATATCATTCGACTATTTTAGTTGCACGGTTTGTATACATATCTTCTACTCTTATGTTCTCCTGTTCGAATCCACCTCTTAACTTTATCGAAACTAATGTAAGTTAACTCTATAATTCTATGAATTAATGTAAATCAGTACATAGATCGCACCTGCAAGTTGAGTTCTACGAAGTACTTGACGGGTTTTGTTTTTTTCTATCCTTCAAAGTATGC
>CAJNOL010003884.1:0-14731 GCA_905250125.1 Rotaria sordida | reverse complement strand
CAATCAAATTCTGATCTATCGGAAACGATCATTCGAGTGATTGAAAACTGCTAGTGAGAACAACCTATCGCCGAGCCCTCGACCCATCGGGAAATGGCAATTTCAGGGGTCGATTTGAAATTTCGATGCCCAACGCAAGTCAAAATCGACGCGTTGAAATATTCATCGGATGGCTAGTTGGGCATCGTCACTTTGAAGCGCAATCATGAAGTCAAGACATTTTATTCTCAATTCAACAAGAATTCCTAAAAGGCATTATTTTTTTTTCTTTTGAAATCAATCTTAAATAGGAAAATTTCTATTGAATTATTGTTATTATTAATATTCAATATTTTATAGTTTAGAATAAAAATTGTCAGTATAGTTGAATCCATGAGTGTCACTGCAATGATGTTCCTTTAGTTTTTCCAAAGGAAGCTCGTATAAAGAATTAGTCAGAGTATAACAATTTCGCTTTAACAATGAGAAAGCACATGCTAACAGATCCTTTTGAGGATGTCTTCAGTTCTTTAAGAGGCTCACCTTGAGATATCGATTCAAGATGATAACCTAGATGTTCTCCATGAAAGATTACTCAGATAGAGTGATCAAGCTAACATTTAATCGAGTATTGAAATTTTACGTGCAGAATTTCCTATGCCATTAACAAACTTATTCGGACTTTCAAAGACAACCAGTTTTCTATGCTGTTTCTAGAGATCCCGCTGATTTTTTATGGAACTCAAGAGCATAGATAGATCTTCCACTATTTCAAAGCTAACTGCAAAATGAACCCAATATTTTGGAAGACAGCCTTGACAAAGTATAGGATTTTTCATGAAAAATCCATTTTTGAGAGGTAGTAAAAATTTCGAACCTCTATCTTATTTCAGTCAGAAGTTATGAATCACCAAATTTACTGAAAATTAGAAGTTTTATTCATATTGGATGAGTCATAAGAAAATGAGGATTGAATGTTTTCTGTTACAAATTTTATTCTGAATATAATTCATGAAGATATATGTATAAAAGAAATTTCAGCTCAATCGGTCGAATCATTCTTGAAATAGGATCCCGCTAAGACCCTCTTGGTTGAAATGTTCATTTTTAGAACATTTTGTAAAACATTCATAAAAAGTCAAGAGTCCAATATTTTTAAAAATGACCTGCATCAGAATTCATAAAATTGGTCCCTCCACAACATAATCTTGAAATGGACAAAAACTGACGACATCAATTGATGAATGGATGTGGTAGTGGATCGTAATTTTACCAAAATTAGCTCATATATACATCAGAAAAGATTTTTGCGCGAGTAAAAATCGAAAGCTCAAAATTCTGAAAATTGCTTCAGATACCTAAAGCTTAACAGTACTTAGTTCTAAATCGGGAGCTTATAAATCGCCCATAAGCTAGAGAAATCCTAGCCATAGAGTATATCTAGGACCTACGACATACCTCGATAGTGCTTAACATGTCGCAAAGTGATTTTGAGTGTCTCAAAATGTAGAATGCCTACGCTAGTACAATTATACCCATAACATTTCATAATTAAAAACATTGCTGTTGAAAAATGGCGAAATATGCAATGAATGGGTACTGCATTGGTCATCGTCATTTTTTGCCTGAGAGTACCTCTATTGTGATTCTCAGTATTTCAACAAAATGGATGACATCAATTGAGCGGGACCGGTCGCTGCAAAAGCTCGATTTAAACTTTCGCTCACTATATTCTTTCGAAAATGTATGTGAGTGATACATAAAATAGAGTTAAAACATTAGGTTATGCCTTTTATTAAGATATTGGATTAAAGAAAAACATATGCTAAAGTAAAGTATGAAATAATAAAAACTGTCATTTGAAAGTTCATCAGAAAACTTTAGATGACTTGTTTAGCAGGTACACCAGACCAGTTTGTGTTAGGTGGTAGTTGATCGTCCTTCATCACAAGTGTCCATGGTAAGATACGATTTTGTCCTTGAAGTCTTGCTCCAGAAAGTACTAACGTATTACTCATCAGAACACTAGAATGGTTTACAGTAATTGGTGCCAATTTATATATACGCTGTTCGAATGTGTGAGGCTAAAGACAGAAATAGAAAGAATAAAATAAACAAAATATAATAGAATTATGTCTTACTTGGATGACAGCACTCTTGCTGAGACGAACATGATTACCAATATTAACAAGATGAAGATCAGTGAGACAACTAATATCAGGCAGAATAACATCAGATCCGATTTGAGCACCAAGCACACGAAAAAGAAAAACAAGAAATTGTGTTCCTGATAGATATGGTCCAACAAAAGCAGAAAAGTCCTCCATCAATGTATGAAGAAACATATGTTGACGAGTAATAATCTCTGAATATGTGAATCGTGAGCGTTTTTTTAAAAATGAGATCCAACGGTGGTACACTGCACAAAAGAAGATTGCATGAAGAAATAGTGCAGCAATAAGCGGTAATGATAAATATAAAGTAATGAATAGACACTTGCTTATAAAGAAACCAAAACAGGTGAACAACAGAGTATGGATAGATATGGAGTTCGAATATGAAGAATCATTTACGACAGATGTATCATCAGGTATTACAAAGGGCATTTCACGGGCTGGAATACCGAATAATACACAATTACTTTGTGTATTAACTGTTTTTTGTGTAACCAAAGTTAAACTTCCAACGATTGTTTCGGAAGGAAGTTTTGTCGCTGGCATAATTGTACAGCCGCTGCCAAGATTCGTATGTGAGCCAAGATGTATTTCATCAAGATAACAAAGACCTTCTTTCGTCATTTTGAATGAGACAAGTTTAGCTCCACCAAATGTTGTCACACCACGTTCAATGTTAAGAAGGTTTGATGGAAAACGTAATATTTGATGAAAGTTAAGGATTTTGACATCATCTTCGATACGTGCTCCTAACCATCGTAATAGGACAGATGAAAGAACATCGAATGGTGGTAGAAAATCTAACGCTTGATGAAATGATGTTATAATCAATTGACGTAACCACAATTTATGTAAGTAATAGTAAGAATTGATTGGATAGTATCCTGATGTGATAGGTCCTACAATAAACTTCAATAATACTAAGACAATAGAAAAACCTGTTAATGTCCAGATGAACCAAGCTAACGCAAGACTGATAGATAATGGTAGCCGTATAATTGAACAGCAAGAATAGATGCCACAAGTTAAAAGCAAAAGTATCGCATGAATGAACAAAAGACATAGTAGACAAATGATTTGACACATAGTTTGACTTAAGGATAACGATCGATCTTTGATAAGTGTCTGATTATTCAATGTTGTAATGACACCTGTGATAGCAGACATTGGTTCCACATAAGCATAATCTTGTATTATGACATCTTCATAGAGTACACTACGTGTGTTGATGGAACAGTATGATCCAATGCGAATCCCATGAAGTTGATAGGTTTGATCGTGATACGATAAACTTGAAAGTACAACTTCTTCGCCAATAAATGATGATTCTCCCACTTCAAGCAACCAAGGAGCATCGATTAGTGTAGTGTAAATATGTGTATGATATCCAATTTTGGCACCACATAATCGAAGATAAGAATTATAAAATGTTGTACCTAATAAATACTTTAACCAATAAGAATTATTAGTCGACCATAAACGATTCAAAAACCACCAACGGTAATAATGCCATGAATATAATTTGTCTATTTTGTTTGTAACTTCTTCCGGATAAAGCAACAAACGCTGACAAATAACATATAAGAAAACATGAAAAAAAGGCACAAAAAGTAGCGCGATCAGAGAGTTAGACTGGAGGGCTAGCCATATGGGAGATAGCCATTGACAAATGAGTAACATGAAACCTAATGTTTCGATGCACAACGATGGCATTGGCCGATTTTGATCTTCTTGCAACAATTGCAAAGTAGTAGTTGTGATCGACGAGTCATCGTATGTGACAAGTAATGGTTCAATGACTCGTGCAAGTTGTCGAATCGATGGATTTGAAAATAAGAGATGAGCATCAACCTTTGTACATATTTCTTGTCGAATGAGTACAAGTGCTCGTATAGCATCAAGTGATGTACCACCCAATTGTCCAAATGACATATTTACATTTGGTGATTCATTATGAAATGCCTTACTAAATATGCATTTTAGATGTTCTTCCAGCGGTGTCAATAGAATTACATCAGTTTGATCGATATTCGTCAACGACGAAAATTGAGATGCTGGAAGAAGCTTTCGATCTATTTTTCCATTTGCATTTATAGGAAGTTTCTCCAAAACAACAAATATCGATGGAATCATATGAGGTGGAAGATGAGATTGACAATGTTTACGCAGTTCTTCTACATTAATATCAGTGCTTTGAACATAAGCGACCAAATGATCATCACCCCATTTGATGACAACACAAGTAGAGATGGAGGTCTCAAGTAAACATTGTTCGATTTCTCCAAGTTCAATACGTTGTCCATGTAACTTGATTTGATAATCTTTTCTTCCTTGATAACGAAGAAGACCATTGTTATCCATTCGAACAAGATCACCTGTTCGATAAAATACTTCGCCATCTATCAATAGAAGTGCTCTTGCTGTCAAATCATCACGTCCCAGATAACCAATAAAGACGCCTACACCCCCCAACATATAATTCACCTTCTTGTGGGATGACAATACACTGTAACCAACTATCCAAAATCAAACATCGATAATTCGGTAATGTACGTTCAATTGGAATGCTCTTCGTATCGGACGTAATATCAACAACGTGAGATGTACAATCAATAGTTATTTCAGCTGGTCCATACAAATTCCATACTCGACATGTTGATGTTACCATACTTCGCATTAATTTGGCTAATTTTACTGGTAAAACTTCACCTAAAAAATTTAGATACTAAAATATATAATGAAAATGTCATTTCAAATCTACAGACCGCCGGAACATAATGATTTCAGGTATTTCACAGCCTTCCGAGCATTATACCCTTCAAAAAAACTAAAAAAACTGTGAAAGATACTTGGTACAGTTTTCATATATGTAATTTGTTTCTTGCTAAGCACTGTGGAGAGATATTCGAAATCAATAAGTCCTCCTGGACGAAGCATTACTGTTGTCGCACCAACCATCAAGGCACCCAGTATATCTGGGACATGAGCATCGAAGGAACAACGTGCCATCTGTACAATTGTGTCCTTCTCACTGAATGTATCAATATAAATCAAAGAACGCATGCATTCACTAAAGTTTCGATGTCGAACACTAGCCTAAAACAAATGAAATACTCATATAATTTCAAGCGATGATGTGATCAATGACAAACCGCTTTCGGCGCTCCAGTGGAACCGCTTGTGAATACAGTGTACACTATATTCTCGATTGTTACATTGACGTTCGAGAGTCGATTAATATCAACATCACTTTCCAGTTCATTGTCAATCAAAACTGAATCGATGTCAAGTGAAATAATACTATCATTAAATTTATTTTTTGTTAGATGATGAACAAGAACAAGTTGGCTTCGAGTTTGTTCTACAAGCAGATGCAGACGATGTTCTGGATGTCGAGGTGATAATGGACAATACACAGCACCAATCGTTTCTATTGCCATCATACCAATCACCTAGTAATTAGTAATGCTCACTTTTGTGGGAGATATATATTTCTTAGATTAACTTACCATTGATAAACTTCTCTCTACACATTGACAAACAATCTTCCCTACATTCACTTGTTGTTCATTCAAAAGATTCAAAGATAATACTTGAACATAATATAGAAGTTCAGAATATGTGAGAGATTGATCATCCAGTTCGACTGCCAGTTTTTGTGGGTATTTCATCACCTGATGAACAAATTCATGGTGTATACAACTCGTAGAAGGAAATAATACTTGTGTATTATTCATTGATTTCGTAAAAAATTTTTCATTTGGTAATATTAATGAGAACTCATAAATTGGCTTCTTCATCTGAATATCTGTTACGTTAAATAATTGTTCTAACATTGAGTGAAATCGTTGAGTAATTATATCAATTGTTTTTCTATCAAACAAGTCAAGTGATGCATTGATTGTGCATGAAAGTTGATCAATATCCAAATCATGTTGAATAGTAAGAGTGAAATCAAAGTTGCTCATTATTCCATCTTCCCCAATATTTTTTGAAATCGGCGCAGCAATAATTCGAGCATTTCCAATCATCATTTCTTTCTTATCACTTTTACTTTTAAATGACTGAAATTCGAATGATGTCTCAATAAATGCAGGTTTGGTAGCATTTGGATGTTGAGAGAGGATTCGTTGAAGAGGAAAATAAGAATATTTTAAAGTATTTGTAATTATCTCTTTAACATGCTCAACTAGCTGATGAAAAGACCAATGAGGATCTAGTAGACATCGCAAAGGAATAGTATTGACAAACATTCCAATCACTGACATCAATTCTTCTTTATATCTTCCATGTGTGTTCATTCCAATACATAAATCCTTTTCTCCATTAGTCAATTTGAACAAGAATGCATAATAACAAGCAAGTGCTAGTTGTAGAGCTGTTATGCTATTTGATGATGAATAAGCGAGAAAAACATGTGAAAGATCTTCACCAAAATCGAATGAGACAGACATTTCACGACCAGTTCGATATTCATCAGATAGACGATATCGATCAAATGGTAACGGTAACGAATGATCAATTTTATAATCTCGAAGAGTATCTAGCCAAAACATACTTGCAGCAGTCATTGGCATTTTTTGTTCGATAGTGGCATCTGATTAAGAGAGAGAAATGAGGGATGGTTTACATTGAAAATAATAAATATTTCTACTCACAATCAAGATAACGTAGAATAGTGTCCTCATTGGTAGATAATTCACTTGTTATATATGCTTGATTGAGATCATGAAGAAATAGATCCATTGATGGAAAATCGAATGAAGCATGATGAAAATTGAAAATAATTGCATCTTTATCACAAAGAAGATCATTTGAAGAGATTGATGTATGGTGGAGAATATGACATCGAAAGACAAGAGCTTTAGCAAGATCGAACAATTGAAAGTTTTGTTTCTCATCATGCATAATGTGATCGAGCTTCTCATCAGTTTCGAAATTGCTTTCAATAAATTCAAACAACTTATTGCTATTATCATTGTAATCAATGATTCGTTGCATGAGTTGATTTTTTTCTGTATCGAACAAGAGCGATGTTCGAAGTGATTCATGTTTTCTGACAATTTGCTGAAGAGCAAGTTTCAAGTGTTGAATCGATAAAGTTTGTCCGGAATCGAGACGATAAAGAAAAGGCATATTATAAGTCGCGACAATTGACTGTTTGAGATTGACACGAATTTGTTCATCAAGCCAAATGCGAGTTTGAGCATCAGAGGCTAGCGCTAAATAAATCAAATGTTATTATTATGATTGAATCATTTTTAATGGTCTAGATGTTAGCTAGAAAGCTTTTGTTTACATAATTTTGTTCATCAGGTTGAATCTAAGCGTTGAACAGTGAATGTGGATTACATGTAGAGTTAGTAGAATATTTCTTCACTGACTATTCTTTGCAACAAATTTGTCGCATGAACAAATCGTACGCAGTAAAATGATATAATATTTTATAGTTCACTATAATCGCATATCGCCAACGAATTACGTAGAAATTATGAATGGAAATAAAGGAAAATAAGGAGAAAATAGTAATATGTCTAAGATAAAACTGAAGTCTGAATTCAACAAGTGTTGACACATCTAAAAAGCGTTGAATGCTTTTCCGTTTTGGTAGAAGCAGAATTGTGGTGGTGTGTCATCCACATAGAAGAAGAGAGCCTAGCGATTGACACATCAACGTTTTCACTATAGCTGGAAACCGTAATTATTTTTTGATTTAGAGAGAAGGACGAAACAAATGACCAAGCGTTTCATTACGTAATATTTGGTTGAGTGATTAACGACGCAAAAAGTCCCTGACATCTAATATTCGCATTTAAGAAGCAAGAATTCAACGGGTTTCGTGGCTTACTTGGAAAAAAACTATTCAAATGATCTTGAAAAAGAAGTAGATATAAGGAGAAAACAGACTGATAACTACTCATATTATATCAATAATTTCGTAGACTACTTTATTAATGAACGAAGACGGCCGAGATTGTCAACTAGTACTATCGACGTAAAAAGTCACTTTGATGACGTTCAGTCACATATTACTAAAGCTAATTTCATCTATCTCACATTAAAACCTATTGTCATGATTTTATATGAGCGTTACTTTATGAATTCTGCATTAAGTTGTCTCTATGTGCTAAGTCTTATGGATAAACTCAAGTAAACAAACGTCATTTAATAATTGTTTCGAATGTTGTGTCAAAGACCGTTCTAAAAAGCCAGTTTGAAAATGTCTTGAAACAATTGATTGTATTTGGATAAATATGGCTATTAGCTCGAGTAATTCTTGGAGTGACAAATGGAATATCTTCATTCTATGTAATTCTGTGTAAGTTTGGTTATTTTTATCATGAAATAGATATGTCTTTGCCGCCATAGTTTTTCTAGTTTTTGATACATTCATGCTGGTTTTCTCAAAATATATCCATTTGTAACTAATTTCCACCTAATTTAACATATTTTAATCCGATCAAGCTATCATTGAAACGTTTTTTAGTCATTCAGGTTAAGAAGATATAACAACGTGGTCGAATTTTCTTTCTTAGACTTATCTACAATACTTTTAGTTTTTGTCGTTTTAAAAGCATCTTGTTCCTTCGCGACCCAAAACTTTCAATTTTTTTTGTCGTTCGTCTTGTGTGATACGCATCAATTAATCTACTTGTTTTTATATTGAACTAAATCTATACCATAATAATTTTCATTATTAAGGGAATATATGGTGCTATCAAGTTATCTATAAATTATATTAATTCCAACAGATCACAGACATGCGCTTTCTGTTTCTTAATAGTCTACATCTTCTTCTTGCTTGTATCTATTCTCTTTTGTCATTGTTCAACTGAATCGTCTCAATTAAAATCTTTACCGTTGAATAATTCTTTTTCTTCAATTAGAAAAATTTTTGGCTATTTTTCACAACGACTAATTTTCGACTATACGAAAGATAAACCTCTGACAACTGAGCTATCGGCAGTTGAATCTCCGATAGTTGAGCCTCTGTCGATTAATGAAGCAAGGCATGAAGTAAAGATCAGGTCATCTCGTTCAATATGAAATGATGCATGTAGACATGCGACATATTATGGTGTTGATGATTCGCTGGTATTTGCTTTTATGGCCATGTCATCTCTTTTTATCAACTGCATCGTAGTTACGCGTAGATGTAATTCTGCGTTACAGCTGAGCGTAACTCCAGCGCATGGGTCGTAATGAAAATCGCTGCCAAGACTACAATAACTGTGTCGCATTACTCGTATCGAACGAACTCATATATCTGATACAAACCAAACATAAACAGTTCCATCGTGCTTGTAATTGGTCACACACTAGCGCCAAAACGTAGCCACAGAGCGACCATACAAAAGGCAAGTCTTCGTGAGAGTGTGGTTCATATTTCATTCTGCTACAACCGATAGAGTATGCAGTCTGAATGCATTCTTTTTAGAATAAAAACAGAGACTAGGGCATTCTCTAGGATCGCAAATTCAAATCTGAGGTCAGATTTTCATTTCATTAATTTTTTTTATTATGAATTATTAATAATTCATAATAAAAATATTAAAATAGAAATCGGACCTCATATTTGGATTCCACACCTATCATTAACCTTCGGTCAAGTTTTATAGAACATATTAAAGATTGAGAATAATTATTAGAAAAAACCTATTAATAAAATGAAAATCTTATTTCATATCGTCTCTTTTTTAGCAAATGCGCCGTAGTTACACGTAACTCCGATTTTTTTACCGCAGTTACGCGTCACTGCGCCGCAGTTTGCCATAATTATGGGTTACTGTGCGATCGCACTTACGGCGTAACTGCGTCATAGTTCGATCGTAATCAAACACATAGGTGAGTAAGAGAATCATCTTTACAGAGATGAACGAATGTTCAAATTAATTATATCTCAGTGGTTCACCTCGTCTTTATTAATTTTCGTCTCACCTTTTCTCATCGTACGATGAGGACCTCGGATCATGCTGAATGAATTTATTATGATCATGAAAAATTACCAAGCTATACAGAAATTAAATTTGATCTGAACTGAAGATTTTCCACGTGGAAATTGCGAACTCACTTTTCTGAGCTAATTTTAATCGACTATCAGAGACTCTTAATAGTTACTAGTTATCAGTCCATGCTTTCATTACAAAAATATCAGAAAAGATTTTCTTGGATAGTGAAAGTTATGCCAACTACTACCCTTATGTAACTATGAAAATATCTAGGTATTAAGAAACTTAAAAACATTATGTTTGCTGTAAAAAATCGAACTTTTTAGCTCATTTTACCTTCCTATCAATAGTATTAGTCTTATACGAATGAAAAAGTCTTTTAGTTGCGTTAAATAATAATTTCAAATAAGAACGCATTAAACTTATCAAATTCTAAAAAGATATCATGTCTTTATTGAAGAAAGTCAAGTAAAACAAAGCCTAGATGTTCTTTAATATCAATTGATATGAATTACTAGATCAGAAGTTTTGCAGGAGCTCTTCCTTCGTTCATATATTACTGTATATGGAATGCCCTACAGTAACATAGAAGTTAATTCTGTTAGAAACTCCAAGAGTTATATGAATTTTGCATATATATTGTATATCTTTGTGGAACTGTACTTTTTCTTGAAAGAACTAGTTCGCTAATTGATATATTCAACGGACCAGCTTTTCGTCAGTCATATTTTGCAATTAAACCAGCTGGTTTTTCGTTGATTTTTGCCAGCTGAGTCAAGTATTTTAACTGGTCGACTGCCGCTTGACTCGGTTCAATTCGGTTGGAAAAAGCTCTATCAGTTCTAGTTATGCTTACTAGTGACTTGCCAGTTAGTAAACTAGTGATTGTATTTGCTACTTATTTAATGTCACTTACTTCTCTTACTCGATCCACAATTGATTCTATGACATCTTTTGGGATATAAAAACTGGCTTAGACACGAACAAGCAGACTTAGAGATTGGTTAGCAAAACACACGACTCATCCGTTACTTTGGCCCACATGAAACCTTTCCGAGAGAAACGTCAGAAAGATAAATTATACCAGTCCCTCGCAAATCGCTAATACTTATTAGAGAAGGTACTCATTCTAAATTTTTTGATTTTCATTAGTTTTTTTGAGCAGAATTATATTTTTTGACATTACTGAAGGACATACCTGTATTGACAACAGTTGGTATTCTTTGAAAAACAATTTGTTCTTTTTCTTCAATTTCTTCTGGTAGAAGGAAAAGTAGTTTCACGATCGGTGTAATCGTTTGGGTACCTGAAGCCGAGGAATCAGTCGAGAACAGTTGCGAGAGAAAGTACTGGAAGTGTCGAGCCATCAAGAATATTGCCGACTCGTCAAGGAACTCTGCCGAACATTCCAGGATGAAATGAGTTGTTTGCTCATGATTATTATGGGTCATTATCAAAGAAATGTCATTCATGGCAGTACCATTACCATGAGACCAATCACGACCAGGATAAACTTGCATGATTGCATTCTCCATTTGAAACTCCTTTGTCGATCTGTATGTCATCAACGATGCAGTGGACTTATATTCGAAGAAAAATGGTATCCTCTGTGACGAAGACTTTCCCACAACTCGGACAATCTCTTGGTACGGTAGTTGAGCATGTTTAAAAACGCCGATACATAAATGGTGAACTCGTATCATTAAATCAATGAAGGATTCATTCGGATTCATTTTCATCCGATAAGGCAGAAGATTGACAAACATGCCGATCATTGTTTTCATCTCCGTGAGCGGACGATTATCTACTGTGCTAGTAATACATATATCGTCGAAGCTACCACTTCCAAGTTTATAGAGGAAGGCGAAATAGCATGACAAGCCTAACTGGAACATTGAAACATTGTTCGACATGGCATATTGCATTTGAGCATGAACTAGATCTGAATTCAGATCAAATTCAATAGAATGACCTCGACCAGAACGTGTTTTTCTCGTTTTTGTTGGTCCAAGGAGTGCTGAATAATCTTGGTACCAATCGTATTCATGCAACAATTTTGACCAGAAGCGCCGTGCTTGGCTCATTGTCGAGTCCTCCATTGGATCGGTGAATTGAGCATGCTCGTACAAAGCATAATCAATATATTGTAAAGCAGAAGTACTTGATTCTACTAAATCATATGCTTGCATGAAAGTATTGAGAAATGGGTCCACCGAGCTGTTGTCAAACCCAATATGATGAATTACGAAAATAATTAGATCGCCTGTATGTAAATATTCGGTATCGTGGTGAGCCATTTGTACTAGGTGACATCGGACAACTAGTCCACGATCGATTTGAGCAAAATAAGTAACAGCCTCTTTCGTAAGCAAGGCATAGATTTCTTCGAAGGAGTACGCACTCCGAGTTACTTCGAACGAATAATTGCCGTTGTTTATAATCGGTTGAACTATTTGTTCGAGTTGACCAATTTCTTCGTTCAGACGAACTGCTGTTCGAAGGACCTGATGCCGTTCTAATATGTTCGAGATGGCCGACTTAATTCGTGGTATTGACATAGAGCCACGTTTAATCACCAATGGAGAAAGAACATTGTAAATGGCTGGACAAGTCTGAGGATTGAAATAGGCTTTTTCATCGAGCCAAATACGCTGCTGAGCAAATGAAGCGATACCTTGTAAACGTCCTGTGGAAGCAATTTTGAGCAACGGCGATAGTTTCCGTCGTTCTTTGTCCATTTTTCGGGAGCTACTCTTGTTTTTAATACTTGTAAACATTGTATTGCTCGGTAGCTGATTAATAATCGATAATCGACAATAAAAATGATTTTCAAAGCAAATCTGTACTTATCTGAAAACGTACAACGAAAATACACTAAAGTTTTCCAAATTACTGATATAAATGAAAAAACGAAATTGAATTATATCAAAAATTTATTTTTTCGGGCTTTCTTAGTTTACTACTGTTTAGCTCCTTCAAAGATTGCATTCATGGTTTTCTATCTTTCATGGAGTTCATCATGAAATGGTAAATGTAAGTTTATACTCAGTAATGTAGCTAGATGGGATCCATTTGGTCATTGAGTTTTTGAAAGCGTTCTATATTGCATACTACTGAAAACACCTATCAGCGTAATTAATACGACATTACAATGTTATAAAAGATGGATTGGTTCTACTCCTAAACAAAAGTCCTACACACGATGATCGTATTAGCCACAAGTGTAAGATATGCTAACATCTCAAAATGACTGTCGGGATTGGTAATGCTGGAAAACCCTTACCCATTCTCTCTATCTGCATATGATAGTCTGTGAAGCAGGCTAGGAGTAGTTCAATTTTTTCTTTAAGTACTTTAACACTACTTTACAATCGTGTTTTATAATATCAACGAATATGCACAATCGAACAATTTGGTGAATAGATGCTACCTAATCTTGTTTTATTACTGATACAATTATGCTTCACTACATGTGTATCCAACGAGTCTTTATCAATACAGAGAGTAGAAAATTTATACAAAACAAAACAGAAGGAAATGAAGTTTCTTAAACGATAGTATAAGTTATAGTCGAAGTACAGGAAAACGTTTAGTTTCGAGACATACGTCAGAAAATCAATTAGAACTTCCTTATTTGTCGTCGTACAATACTAATCCAGCCAGGTCGAAAGTTAAGAAACCAGTTATTGAAACGATTGTTGCTTTTTCAGATTTTTCAAATTTTATCAGAAACCGTTTGTTCAGAGATTTTGCAGAGAGTCCTGAAATAATTACGAATTTACCTGCCAGCAGAGAAATACGGATAACAAGTAAAAGCATGGTAACTAAATATGCATGCCCAGCTGTTTCGAGTGCGACTAGTAAATCACAATTTCCAAATCTATTTCTTAATTGATTTTTAAAAATTGATTTACTATTGGATAGCTAATAAATTTCTCGACTGTCCCAGAACAAAGTCGAGAAAAAGGTCTAAGATGAGTTCGAGCACAAATACTTCTACAAAAAGATCTAGAAAACATTTGTCGTGCAGATTTGCTTTCTAACAGACAAATGTAATGTATTGTTGCTGAAGAGTAACATTAAAAATTTTTAATTCCAGCTACTCATACTCGATAAATTTAATTCCGATTCGTCGTTAATCACTACATTATTTCCAGCATATTGCGGCACAAAAACTATCCAGCACTTTAATTTCAACCATTCCAAATTTTTACAAAGTCAGAATGATAGTGGACCTGCGAGCTTTTCTTCGAAGCGCACTTGAAAAAACTGGCATTATCACAAGGTTTTCACATGTGAAGGATGGATGGGTGTGGATGTAGGGTCAACAAGATAGTCTTATCTCAATTCTAATTTATAACAGAGATAAATTTATGATTGGGTTTTTTGTTTTTTTAATAGGATGGTCGTATGTTAGTTGTGATTTTTAAATCAGAAGACATTTTTTGCCTATGGCTTTTTGGGCTACTGCTCGGATGATTAAGTTTTTGTCTCATTTATTCTCTAAGTGGCATGTGGCTTATAGAACTTCGTTTAGGTTCCAACCCGTATGAGACAAATCATAGAAAAGTTACAAACAGAAGACACATCATAGAGATTTATTTTTGTTCTACGCTAAGCAGAGACGAA
>CAJNOL010003883.1:549-18930 GCA_905250125.1 Rotaria sordida | reverse complement strand
TTTCACAAAATAAAGAATGCTTTGTAGATTTTATTGTTGACCAGTTTCGGCGGACTTTGAAAAGTGGGGTGTGGGTGTGGTTGCCGGTACCAGTGCAAAAGAGAAGACGTCTATATCCATACCTATACCCATCACTCCACATACTCACATTCGTATCCATACCCTACACACCCACCGCCCCATATACGCACAACCACATGCACATTCAACCATGTGCGAGTGATATTAACATACGGAAAAGGTTGTTCTTTTCTGTAAAATATCGACAAAAAGATTTTCGATTCTTGACAAATGTTATTTGGTCTGATGAATCGAAATCCAAGTTGTTTGGTTCTGATAGAAGAATAATGGTGTGAAGAAGAGTTAATGAAGAGTATGAACCGAAACAGTACTATACTAATAGTCAAACATCATGGTGGTAATACGAAAGTGTGTGGGTATTTCAGTAGGTAGGATGTGGGTAATTTGGTATTTATCGACGGGATTTTGACTGGTGAGAAATACAAGGACATTTTGAAAGAAAATCGCTTTCCATCAGCGAATAAAATGAATCTTGGATTGAATTTCATGCTCCAACAGGACAATGATCCTAAGCATCGTTCTCATGATGTTACTAAGTGGTTAGATCAGAATTGTGTGAGGCATTTTGGTTGACTATCACAAAGTCCCGATTAAAACCTGATCGAACATTTGTGACCTGAACTTGATCATCGTATTCGAAAACGTACACCACCAAAAAATGAACAGGATATAAGAAAAATGTTGCAAGCCGAGCGCGATTAAATTGAAAGTGATTTAGCTAAAACATTAGTCGATTCAGTCATCAATCGTTTGGAAAAATGCGTTCTAAAATGAAGATTTCCTACACGATATTAATCGACTTTCATATGAATGAAAAAGAATTTATATAGTGTGTTAACAATAAATACTATCACATTGTTGTCCGTTTTGAAGAAGAATAAAGATATGATTTTATCGTAGATTTGTATTCAATCAAAAAAAGTCAATTCATATTGAGTAATCTTGACAAAATCTCTCGTGATCTACTAATAATCTTTGAAACTGGATGTGATTTTCCAAGAAAAATGAGGTGTATGATCAATTTTGAGCCAAATGAAAGGACTTCGTTTTTACTATTTGTAGTCTAGCATAACAAATATACGATTCAAAAAGATGAAACTTTCAGCAAAGAATCTATGATAATCTGACTACGTTTTGGCGAAAACTATAACTCTATATATTGATCTTATCTTAAAATATTAAAGAAACAAGATTATTTGTCAAGTATATGATCAATTTTGAGTTGCACTGTATCTAAAGTATTTTTTGAGTTCAATCATAAATAGTTTCGTAGTGGATTTCAAGCGCTATCTTTTGATAGAAAAGAGCGTTTCAATCAAGTGAAATATAGAGGAGAAACATTAAAAATACAAACTTTCTAATTTATTGTGGGCCATCTAATATACATATATATATGTTATTGCTTTTTTGCTATTGTTCCTGTGATTTCACTCGTTTTTTTTTCATTTTTTTGAAATAGAGAAGTTAATATACTAGTGGCAAGAGAAGAAAAATAGTAGTAATAGGATAACTGATGATTCTGTACAACGATCAGAGAAAATATATCTAGTTTTTTGTTAATTAAAGACTCAAACGATTCGAAGACATCGACTGTTAGCTGGTTATTGTAGAGTAGGGTGACCTGTCTACTTTCAATATGTTGTAATTATTAATTTTCAGGACCCTTCTTCATAATTACGTTTAATGTGAAAAAGCAAGATCTAGATGAGAGGACGGAGATTCTAAGGAAGTGAAACCAATCTAATGTTGAAATTTGATCTTGTCTTTTTTGTTCCATCTCGTTGAATATTAAAACTCGATTACCACCAAACCTACACTATTTCCTGCATTTCACAGTGCAGTCGAATCAGTTTACTCGTTCCTATTATAGAAAAGTTATATGAGTTTAAAACGACGAACATATAGGTTCCTTTTATAGTATGTATTCTACTCATTCTATTATATGCTCAGCTAATTTCTATATCAGATTAAAGACTATTCTTTTGTTGTACTGTCAAATGATATATGAGCATGTGGGTAAATATTCATCCATAACTACAGATGAACCATTTTGTTTTGATTCGACACATTTAAGTTAAGGATTAAGTGATTTTACTTATTAGTTAATATTAAGTTTTAGTTTTCCCACTTAATATTTAAGACCGGGTCTACCAACTTTTCATGAAGTTGGCTGCCGCTAAAAATTTGGTTATGCGATTTAATTATCTCAAAAGATAGACCATCATTAGAAATTTCTAAATAAAAAAATATGAGCTCTTTCTAACTTGTCTGTAAAAAATGCCAAAGTACACAAAAGACAAACTCCTCGACACTTGAGCAAAAAAGCACTTTTATAGGTTACCATTAATATTTTGAATGTTTCCGTGCTTCCGCTCACTTATTTGAGCTTTGAAGCATCTCAAAAGATGTAGAAATGTTTTTTTATTTTACTAAACAAGGTCACTTGGTGAGTTCTATGATACCATTCATCAAGTGACAAAGCCAATATACCGATAGAAATGACAGTTAGGTCAAATGAAGAGTTTCTACTACTGTCGCTCTAGCTACGCTGAATTATACTATCCTAAAATAATTTCTATAGTTCTGAAAACGCTTGAAATTCTACGTCGTTTGACGTATAGCTCAAATGATTTGACTTCTAGTAGGAAAGTTAGCCCATATCACAAATGGTAGCAGATGATGGTCATTTCCACTCATTCTGCTTCTTCATTAGCTCCTGCACGCTTCAAGCCAAGCATTACGATTACCGTAAACGAAATATAACGCCTAACATACGGCTCTGCATGTGTCATAAATTCACATTTTGGTATGCACTGTGTTGTGATCATATATCATCGTGCCATAAACTGCGTAATATTACCTAGCGTAATTTTAGCATATGAAGTGTAACACGACGGCATTTCTGACGTATACTTCCCTATACAGCAACGTTCATCGTCATAATGTAACCGGTAATGACCAAATACGGCTGTTTCAAGAGAATCCGAACCATCCCAGATCCATCATTATGACCGTAAACGACTATGGACAGATGTTTAAGCTCCAGTGTTAGCGTAGTTGTAGGTGTCGGTTATTCATATCTTCTTCATTCATACCCATATTCTTTGAGTTTTATATGAATTAGGAACCTTTAAAAACTGACATCCACTCAGGTACACTAAAATGCCATTAAACTTTTAGAACATATTGGAGCTGTATTGGAGAAGCTTTGGTGAGATTTTTAGCCCTATATCATAACATTTCAGGAAGATATTAACCAGACAAGGGTCAAAAATAGCTTATTTGGCAAAGCAAATCTCTCTGCCTAGGCTCATTCTATATATTTAATTTTTTTTGTTTGAAAGAGCTGTCAGGATGCAGTGCAGTATAGAGCTCTTTTTTAAAATTGTTATTTTTTAAGTGGAGAAAAGAGATTATGAGATCAATGACTCAAAAAATTCTGTAAAAGTGGCTCTGTATTTAGATAAATCTTTGTATACATACAGTAAAACCAAGGTTTAGTGAGCAAAAGCACTTTGTACTACACTACATCTTGACGTAATCTTTCAAACAAAAATAACTAGAATACATAGAACGAAGCTCATTTCAGAAATTTGGATTCTGCGATCAAGAAAGCAGAAAAACAGAAAAAGCGAAAAAAGATTTTGTGGTTTACTAGGTGGTTCATGTAAAAAAAACCATATTTTTCATGTAGAAAACGACGGAAATATTTGGACAAAAAACGAGGTATCACATAAAAAACAAGTATGTCATTTATGACAGACCAGATTTCAGACTGTCTTTCTCTGTTTTTATTGTGATTTTCATAATCTTGACGAAAATTGACTGTTTTGAGGTGTAAGCCTTAATGAAATTCTTGAATCGTGGAGCAGACGATTAATTGTCAAGAATAGAATGTATATGTCAGTGTCCAAACTGGAATTACGTCCAATCTCAGATTGGCCTAGACGAATGTCAGATTCGATATTAGACGCGTCAAATCTCGGATTGACGTAATTTTGTTCACTAAAATATCAATTACCTTTTAGATAGATGTTGGATTCAAACTATTTTTTGAAATTATGCTCGCACAATGCCATTTTAAGTATTACAAGCATTTAGGAAGAAGTTAAATTCAGACTTAAAAATTTAATAAAAATTTTCCACGAAAGTTGTTGTTCTCGAGAACTTTACTCATCATTCCTAAAATTTTCCTCAAATCTATCAAATAACAATTGTGCCAAACAAACTGGCATTGTGTGAACATAACTGTAAAAGAAAACAATTTGAATCCAACGTTTATCTAAAGAGTAATTGATGTTTTAGTGAACAGAATTGTGTCAATCCGAGATTGGACGCGTCCAATTTCGGATCTGACATTCGCCTAGGCCAATCTGAGATTGGACATAATCCCAGTTTGGATGGTGACATATATTTATAAACCACCGATGACCGCTGATGGTCGTTTTCGCTCTATTGATATGTACATAATGCTTTTATATTTCTTATGAAAATATCGTCATGCGTGAAGCAAAGACAGGTGCAGGAGAAAAGGAGATTTTAAAGATTTCAAATGATTTTGAGAGATTTCAAGCGATTTTTTTGTAACTTTTACTTTACTTCTATCTCCATAACAACAATAAGTAATAAGCGGAAATTCTAGCATACAATAGATCTGAATATTTAGTGTACATAATGTGAATATCAATCTCTTCTAGTTTTGGAACATACCAAAAAAAGAATATTATTTGAGAGGATCAAAACTTATTTTACATGTTACATATATAATTCACATTGCAAAACGCATACAATGAGGCTAGGTTTCATTCTCAAGTCGAGATTTCTTAGAGTACGCAGATTTCATTTAATTAGAATCGCCTCAAATCTCTTAAAATCTGTTAAAATCTTCTAATCTCTTACAAACCTTTTAAAATCTTTAAAACCAGCTTTATCCCCTCGATGAAAACTTTTTCTACAGTTAGTCAGTAACATGTTATCGAAAAGACTTCCGATCGAAATAAACATCTTCGAACCAATTTATAGAGATTTTAAGAGGCTTAAATTATTCAAAAGGCTTTGAGATTCTAAAGGTTTTGGACGTCAAAATCTGCTATTTCTCACTTGAGTAAAAAATAAATCTTGAGTTTGAATATGACCAGTTGATCCTCCGCGAAAAAAACAGTAATCGACCGTTTTGATTTGGGAATATTGCTTTAGATTTATTTGAGTTCTTCAAGAATCAAAGAAAAATAAAATTTTTTTATTCACCAATGGACATAAAACATCATTTAAAAAATCCTGTATTTTTTGATGGTGCTTTTTCCAGATATTGAAGCTGGCATTATTATATTTAGTGAGATGATTGTAATTTTTTGCACTCTTTTTTCCATATTCATTTTCTTTTTCTTGCAAAATAAGTAAAAACTTCTCCAATAATCGACTATCAGCTGATATAATAGGTTGAACTGTATTAGAATGTGCTGTATTATTTTTTTTCTTAACACGCACTTCTTTTTTTCTCTCACTAGTAAAAGTAATCATTCTTGGCAAAACGTATTCTATTTGAAATGAATAATGATCACTGTTTAAAATATCATTAGATGAATAATTTGAAATTAAAGATCTCTTGCTTTCTATCCAATTTTGAGTATCTATAACATAAATGTATACCCTGCTAAAACGCATTTATTTGAATCTTACATAAGTTTGAATACTATTTAAGCTGCAAACTTTTCTCTCTGATATATTTTGAGCAATAAGTTTGCTGTATCTTCTTGATGATATTCGAATATTTTTCTCGAGCGACTTGATAAATGTTGTGCCGGCTTTAAAATTATCGAATTCTAATTCTTTTGCTTGTTGAAATGCGAAAAGTTCTAATTCAATATCGTGCACAGCTTCTTTTTCTATTGCCCTTTTTACATAAAATTCATTCGACATAAATTCTTTTAGTTCTTTAAGTTTTCAAGTCTACTTCCATTTCGTTTGCCATTTTGTCTAAAGGTTAGAATGTAAACGCATTCTCCTTCATCAGATTTGTCATCATATTTATTATTAAATTCGAAATTTTCATAAGTGTAAAACTCCCTAAAGTAACTGTTTGTATAAGTCTTTAGAATTTCGAATAATTATTGCGAAAGAAACGTCTCATCAGAATTTGCCATAGTATTTGTAGAGCCAAAATCAGTTTCAGTGAAATGTAAAATATATTTTGCGATGTCTATGCTCACGTTTGCCAAAGCATCAAAGCCACACCAATGGATGCAGATTTTCATGAACTTTTGAATTATCATGTCATTCTCTCTCGGTGAACGATTCATAGTGCTTGGAAAAGATAATAATTCACTAAAATCCCACAAAAAGTCTGTCACTCATCTTCCAAGATTCCATTCAGCTCCTATGCTCTCGTTTGCCGAGACATCAAATGTACGTCAATCGATCGGAAATCACACTCACAATCGATTACAGATGTGAATTTCTTTTGGCATACGATTCGTCTTTATCAAAGGGTCTGAAAACTTTCAAATAGCCAGAAACCTCTATTGATGCAACGTATATGCAGTATAATATTCAAAGATTCATTTACTGGGAGCACGAAGCATACATCAGTCGATATATAGTAACAATTACTGTCATTAGAAAAGTTCGATTTCTCCCGATAAAGCATTTTTCGATATGAAAAGCTGAGAAAACTAGCCGCAGTTTACGAAAACCGTAAGCTAAAGCAAAGTAAATGTTTTACAAGCCATAATCAGTCGTTTTTAGGAACATGAATTACACTTCAATGGATGAAGGATCTCATGGGTTATCGATTGCAGAAGTCAATCATTTTCTCCAAATGAACTATCGAGATCAGAAAATGCGAAAACTAGCCGAATTTTACCAAAATCGAATAGGATCGCATAATAATTTTTTTTTGTTTTGATAGCTCCAACC
The DNA here is from genome assembly GCA_905250125.1 of Rotaria sordida. Lineage (NCBI taxonomy): Eukaryota > Metazoa > Rotifera > Eurotatoria > Philodinida > Philodinidae > Rotaria > Rotaria sordida. The sequence continues at coordinate 11,934 of CAJNOL010003883.1, read as the reverse complement.
TATTCATTTGCTAAAGCATGAATCATGCATTGACTGAGAGAATACCTCATAAGCTATCAGTGTCGCTGGTCGATCCCTTCTGAGAAAGTCTTCGGGTATAAAAGTCTAAAGAAACTGGCACGAATCTACCCCTATGTTTTAGTGAGTCTTAGTAAATAAGTTAAAGATCCTTTTCATTGGCTTGCCTGGAAAGGAAATATACATCAATCAGTACACGATAAGAACGCCCATCAAAAGATCTAGTCGATTTCACCCGACAAACGACCTCATCACATCAACCTTTTGTCAAAGTGGTCTCACTCAACTAATACTTTATCGTAATCGCTAGTAAATTGGTTCCAATTTGTTTCAATTTGTTTTACAGGGTAGAAATTACACATAAATCAATGAAAAGTCTTATGGGGTATCGTTTGGCAACAGTGATGTCATTGAGCAAGCAATATCTCAGAAGGAAAATGCGAAATAATCCTGCAAAACTCTATACTTGCACAGAGCGAATGACTTGCAAATTCTTTGCATTCAACTACTTGGACATCAGACATAGGTCACTTGATGCACAGTTCGATAAGGTTTGGACTTCACAACTCGGCCCATCTTATCCAACCAATGATTGCTCTCTATTTTTTATGAACCATGTGTTGCAATACGATTTTGGCATGCTTTGTACAGTTTTTTCAGACTTTACTGTTCATATAAGGATCTTTGTAATCGAAAATCAATAAGATTCTCTATCAAGTGACATACAACTCATACTTATGCAAACAAATGGACAGACAGTGAAAACGATACAGTAAGGTCTAGTGTACGATTTTGATGACAGTTGAAGATTTTATGGTAATCTTCGTACGGACCATTAGTGTACTGAGGAGGTGCAAGATGTTGATTTGATAGCCCTTGACACTCTGCATCGATTGATTTACTTTGACGTACTGGTAAACAAAGTCATTAGAGCTAGAAGGAAACTAGAAATTTACATTAGATATCTATGATAAATATCGGCCAGTTTTCACATGTCTGGGGTACTCCTAATCGTTTGTCGAGAGAAAAGAAAATGTTAATTCAATAGTCTATGAAATTGTGCATCGATTGACATATATTTGATGCCTCGACAAACACAAACATAGAAGTTGGAAGGGAATTTGGAAGTTAGATGACATATTTTTGAAGGATTTTGGCATGTTTTCGTTTATTTTGAGCACTATAGATCGTTTGTTGAGAGGGAATAACCTCATTATTTGATAGCTCATGAAATTCCACATTCATTGATATATGTTTGATGCTCAGGCAAACAAATGGATCGACGGTGTAAACGTGTTTTGCAGGCTAGTGTAGTGATTTTAGTTGGATTGATAAATATGTTTAATACCCAGTACCAAGATTTTTCTGCGAAAACTGCGTTATATGATATAACATCTTATAAATAAAAAGTAGATTGATAATGGTAAGTTATGGATCTCATTTGATTGATTGTCTATATCTCGAGTCCTATTAGTGTTTGTCGTAGCTTCACATCGACTAACACTTCTGAATTGTGCCTAAGATTCTATCTGTTTCCAGCCTAATATAGCTGGATAGGAATCGTAAAAGTTCGGTTAGTTATGCTTAAAATACTACTTCTATGGAAACCCAAAACTTTTTAGGCAACAGAAGTTTTCATGGAGTACTTCTCGATCTCGATCGTTGTATGCTAGATGCATCAAATAATCAATGATTCATGAAACAAAATGATCAAAGAATGCGAGCATACTATGTCTAACTCAGATAATGTTTAGTAGACATAGCTTTGATTTTCTGCATCTGAATTTTAAGACTTTACCCTCTTCTTTAGGTAAGCATCAGTCACTTACGATTCTTTGATAGTTTTGTGTGGGAAGAAATCAAGATTTTTAGGCAACACTAGCTTGCAACTCTTCTTGATGTCTTTATTTTAACATTCAGTTTTCTTGTAGAAAACCCATTTCTCTGTAAACAAGATGTCATTTTATCTAATAGATATTGGTTTTTCTTTCTTCGAACAGTATATATCTCAAACCTGGAAATTGAACTCAACTATTCGACTATTAAATAAGAAGTAGCTCGAACACTTACACACATGTTTATTCATGTGAATACCATGGGAACATATTCACACATTGTTCTTATTCTGAGTTCTATGGAAACACAATAATTTAATAGGTTAATATCTGAAAAATTCTTGAATAATTGAATTTTAATTTCACTTTTGCAACTACTGAATAATATATCAGAAGAGCACGCTTTTTTTAAAACATCACTTTATTGAATTTATCAATGTCGTGTGTAAATATCTGTGCTTTTGTAACAGTTCTATTACTAGTAAAGAATAAAAGTTCTATAGATACATGTGTAGCAAGAATAACTAACATATCTCATGTGATTAAACAGTAATGATAGAACAGATATATTATCCTATATGATTGATGAGCACAGACCATTTTCTTAGCTCATAGATCTAAAATAACTTTCCATATACAAAAAAAAATCATAAACATTAGTTAATCTATACCAATATTCGATAGTAAGAAGCTTCTTATCGCATTAGTTATATTATGTGACGAAAGTGATGATTATAAAAGCTTCTCTCTTTTTTCTTTCTCTTACATTCACGCTTCATTAATTCTTGTTTTCTACCATATCAAGCGATCCTTTATACATCACAAATCACTCCATTATATATTACAAACCATGTGGACAAACAAGGGCATCAAAAGAAGCTATTTCGTATTTCAATCAACAATATAAAAACACACATATCAAAAGTGAAGCTAAGAGTATCAGTACAGATACTAGATCTATGAAAGTAAACTGCATAAAAAAGACAAATGAAAATCACATCAACAGTGTATTCAGTTGTTCAATACTATTTAAATCACACAAAGACTGAAATGGTTGATGATTATATTGTCTCAAAAACAAGATCTGCTCGAGTATGGTGTATGAAATACATTCCATCGTTTGGTCTGGTCAATTAGACGGAGTAAGTAATAATTCATTTTGATTTCAGCTGCGATACTAATTCGTATATTTTCAAAATTAGACAAAGTTGAGTCTAAATCCATCATTATTTATCGGAGACATGATCATCAATATTTTCTTTCTCTTGCATGAAATGATAGACATGAACGATGTATGATCTCTCTATAATACTAAAGATAAGCACAACAATAAAAAACGTAAAAACATATAAGATGTGCACTTTTTAAAGATAAGCTGAGAGACAGTAATAAAAGTAGTTTCACATAAATATGTTTTAAATTAGGGATTATGTGACCGTTATTACAATATCATGTATTTGTATATAGCTAATACTCTTTTTGTTAATCTAGAAGTTGTAAATTTCAAAAGAATTACAGGATAGACATAGAATAATAGATAAAATTATCAGATGATTTAAATGTTAGTAGAATATGATTTTATCTGAAATTTTATGACCTATTATAATTCTATAGTTCAGAGTTGGAACTGGACAGCTTTTTTCTATCCGGTTCGATCCGGCCACTAACCGACCGGATGAATTTCACAGCCAAACTGGCAAAAATTCGGCGAAAATAACCGATCATAAAAGTATCTATTCACACATAATGCTGGTGAAAAAGAATTGAATATCCATGTATAGAAATTCGAACTAGGAATGCTCAACTTACATTTATTAAAATTTAATAAGTCAAAAAATATATTCAAAAAAAAATTAAATTGATTTTCAATTTTAATTAGACTTACATAAATTTAAATTTAAATTTATTCTGTTGGATTTAAATCCAATTAAATAGGTTTACATTGAATTTAGATTGATTGAAACTAGATTTAAGTAAGTTTAAAAGGCTTAAATGAATTTAAATAATTTTAGTGGCGGCGCCAGACTACTAGCACCCCTCTTGTTTGGGGGGGGGGGGGCAATGGAAAGTGGTGCCTCTACAATAAGCGTTGGTTTATCAGGGATACCAAGCGCCAACAGAGTAGCTAGGGACGGGATTAGAACTACACCGACTCTCTTGAATTGTCATCCCTAAAAAATTTGTATTTATTCTAAATTTAACTTTGCACAAATTTAAATTTAAAATAAATTAACAGGCAATTGCCACGCCTAATCTGAACTGAAAACTAAAACTTGGGAATGAAACTCTCACCATCATATTTTATAGCAAGATGCATTGACTTTTCGAGCTCCATATGGATATAAGTTAGCTATTTAGATCAAATCTGTTTTTTTCATCTTAATTTGAAGAAGAAAAAGCAAGTTTACAATTAATCTAGCACAACAGTGTAAATATTTATTTTTCGTGATTCAGGCAGTTGTCTAAGTAGAACAAGAAAATAAATTATTTGATCTAGGTTAAATAAGTGATACATGAGAAAGAAATCGATAGGGATAAAAAGAGAACAATGAACTGTTTACAGTTAGGTCGCTGACATAATATCCATCGAGTCTTTCGCAAACAAATTCTTCTCACGTGAAAACATCATAAAAACAACTTTTTCAGTAGAGAAAATTCTTGCTTGCAAGCACCGATTTTTTAATGATTAACTGGCAAAAATCCGGTCCTGTCCGGTTCGGCCGGACCGGTTTCAACTCTGCTATAGTTGATATTAGACAAAGGAAAGTGTAAAAAAATATTGAGTTAATCGATTAGTTACCAAATAACTGATTATGGTACACATACTTTTTTATAAACGAATGCAGCAAATCTATGTTTATCTTTTATTGTTTCTATATGCATCAGTTTGGATAACAAGGTTTCATCGTAGGATTGTCTTAAAAAGCAGTAATTCCTATCTGCTCTCATAAAACAATAAGGATTACACTTAATCGAACGGTAATATACACACTGGTAAAGTTGCTGACCTTAATTATTTGTTTTTATTTACAGCAAATAAAATAGATTATGGTAAGAAGGCATACAGATAGTAAGAAGTATATCATTCTGAGCCTTATTCCATGGATTTTCGCCCACAAAAACACATGAGTCCTTTGAATCGATTAAAAATTATGCTATCTTATAGAGCTTTATGAGTTGTATTTACAGTAAAACAAAAGAATCAGCTTAGAATACTATGCCTTTAGGAAGGTATAGAATTTACAAGTTTAGATGGAAAATATGAAAATTTATGAAAAAACCAAAATTCTGAAATCTTACTGAATTTTGTGTTCTTAATTTTTTAAAATTACTGCATGGACAAAAATGAATTCTAATTATATATTCTTGTTTTCTAAGAACTGGCACATTCGCTCATATATTACTTTTTCTTTTTCATTCACTTAATAATAGTTTTTAGTGAACTATACTATTGATCTATGACAAAACAATAATATTCAAACTCAGTCCATAGAAAGTCTCTTAAGACGAATTTCACACTTGACTGATCTTATAAGTTTAATAGAGGAGATTTTATTCTATCAAATCCTATATATAAAATTTTATTCCAACTCGAAATGATTGCAATATAAATATCAATTATTGTTGCACATAATAATTGATAATCAAACTACAGGATACTGTTGAATGTGGTGAGTCACTTCGAACCAAGAAGTCTTATATATAGTTTTATAGAGTGAGCTGCGGCGCATCGAATCATATATATAGAAAGGCAAGTTTTCTTCAAATTTTATTATACTTGAGATCGAACATACAGGTTAAAATTCTTGACGAATATTATATGCTATTTATAGATATTATAGTCCCTAAGATACTCGTAGGTAAGGTTATGCAAATCTTTCTTAAAACTATTTTCAATACAATTCTTAGTATTCTTCAGTTTTTTATATTTAATAGTTTTTCTCATTGTTTTTTTTCATACTTAAAAATGGTCACTTTCCATAGGTCTAAGAGTATTCATTGATTTTAAAACATTTTAAGTGTGCTTAACCTTGTTCCACAAAACAAGTAAGTACCAACGTGAAATTTCCTCCAAAGCTACACATTAGCGAGTTTTAAGTATTGCACAGTTAACTTTTTCGGATGCATCAAGGGTTCATTGCTAGATTGCTTGTTTATCTTCTAAAAAGACCTATGTTTCTATTCAAAAGGGCCGATATATTCACGATCTTTTAACAATACTAAACAGTTCTTAGGAAAATTTTTATGTAATCAAGAATCAGTACTAGATTCTCGATTAATTAATAACCAGCTTCCAAATAACTGAAGACCTCTTCCCTCATGATAAAAGGTCCTCCAATATTAGAAGATCCCTTTAAGGGTTTGATGTGAAATCTATAATAGAACACTTAGGTGTTGTATTCGAAACAATTTTTGATTTTTAATTTTCAAATTCCTCCTAGCTCGAGTTCAGTATGCATTAAGTCCTAATCTGTCGTCAGTTGGAATTTAATGATGATTTTCAGCTTTTTTCGTTTTTATTGAAAAAAGCGGTCTATAAAACTAATATTGTCCTATTAATGTATCCAAGAAACGATGCCTCAGAAATTCTTAAAATATGATTACGAAGACATCTGGAATACACTTTTAGTCCTTTTCTCGGAAGGTCTTGTTCAGAAAAATATTTGTCAGACGATTCTGTTCCCTAAAAAATAGTTGATAAAACAATACTGAATTCTGAATGTTTCAAATCAATTTCTATTTCGAGTCATTATCAAATAAAATTGGACTCTCAAACTTTTTTACGTCTATAGGAGCATAGAAAATGAATGGTTTTTTAATAGAGTCGTAGTACACTATAAGCTTTATGTCCTATGGTGCATAAGGTTGTTTAGACACTGAGATATAAGATTACGTTCATCCGACAACGTACAATAAAACAAGAGCATATGACAACAATTCGGTAAACGTCACGTTGATTGAAAAGACGAGCTTAAAAACTTGACAAAATATGTATTTCACAGGTTTTTCTGGATGATCATGTTTAATGAATCAGAATCAATAAACTATTATCGAATCCAAAATAAAAGGCCGGTTACCATTTATCGAATAACTATTGATAGGAACGACATAGAAAGCTGTGGTTTTCACCATTCGAAAGAACAGGAGCTGAGCACCAATTCCATATAAAAATCAATGGGTCAGTATCATATAAAGATACATTTAATTACTTGAACTTTTCCCAAACTTTGCAGACCTCATACCTTTCCTTATATATCTCTTATTTAAGAATGGGTTCGGTAGTCCGAATCATGCTCTATAAAACTACACAAATCGCAGATTCCTATCATTTATTGCTTGGACAGGCATCAATTTTACTAGAAGTAACTGCATCGAATATCAAAAGTTCTTATTTCTTCTTTGAACACGGAAAATGTATAGAATATAGGTTATCGTCTACGTCAAAGTCCCAGAATAATGAATTTTTTTCCCAAAAGAGTGTTCCTGGTTCAGTCCATGAAATGAGTCTTCAAATCGAAATAGAAAATCGTGACAGAGCTGAAAATTTTACGAAAAAGTAGGATTTCTTGCCGATAATGACGTTTTGAAAATGGAAATAATCAGCAGTTCTCTTTTCGATCCTGTCTGTTCGAGAAAAGATATGCAAACACATTGCATATATGCTATAGTGTGCTAGTTTCGAATCATTTTCTATTATTTCTGATGATTCAGTGTTTATCCATATATAGAGTAGTTACACTTTTGTGGATTACTATGCTATGTCAGAAGAGACGAATTGTGCCATAAGAATATTCTTTGTCTTTCTATGGTAGAATTACATCATGTTTATCAACATTTTGACTCTTTCTCTTTTTGTATTTTTTTCTTGCAATATAAGAAGAAGCATTGGAATAAAAAGACATGCATACATTTTTTTTCTTTTTTTGGTTGCGGTTTTTTAAATAGAAATAAAATAAATGCGAAAACCTCGGATTTAAATCCGAGTGTTATGTGTACTTCAAAAAGTGAAAAGGTATACTCACTCTGTTTTTTATTTGTGCAAAAATAGAATCAATCACACTCTCAAGCTTTGAAATTGGTCATAGCAAGGTTTTGTTTCATATTGAATTTGATACAAAATAATTCTAAGAATAATTATCAATTCTATACCACTGTTCATATATTAATAATACTTGCGTTCGTGCTTACTTTGATTTATTTTTTTTTGTCTTATCAATCAATGGCAACTAGTAGTGAAAATTCACCTGGTCATGAATCAGTTGTTATAGACAATGATGAAGGAATAAGTGTTGAGAGTAATCGAACGACTACTCGTATCAAAAGTAAAGTTTTTTTTTCGAAGAATAATGAACGTGTTCTTATTGGTAATAAATCTGTAATTTAAAAACTAAAACGAATATTTTATTATTAGAAAAAGGTGTTAAAGGTAGTTTTGTTACCGTCAATCGATTTAAACATTTTGGTTTTATCAAGCGGTAATTATGATCCTTTTTTTTTGGTATTTAATTTCATTTGTTTTCTAGTAAAGATAAAACTGAATGGCCTGATATTTTCGCACGAGAAGCTTCAATAATTGATCAAGTTCATCCAAAGAAATTTTTCGTGGCTGACACCTGCAAATTTGACATCATGAAAAGTGAGTTATTTAACTCTAGTCGTTATATAAATAAATAATATCTTCTTGTCCTACAGCTTCTCGTGGTTATGAAGCTATCAACATTAATATTATCGAGAGAAATATCAATTCGATTCGTAAGTTACCTAAAATTCCGAAGAAAAAAGAGACCGATCCAAAAAAAACAGAAATATCCGGTGAACTGTTCCAGTCGACATTGTAAGCAAGACTCAATTTATTCTTGACTTGATGTATATTAAGTTGTATTCTATTGTAGGGCTATGCTTTTTCGTGAAGCTTTGAAGAAAAAGTAAATCCAGTTGATCGTCGATTGATTTATAACAACAACATATCTATATAACATTTGTTAAGATTTTTAACAGCTAAACAAAAGAATTTTTAAAAAAAAGATCTTGTATTAAAGGAAATTGTAAAAAACAATTTATCGTTTACTTAATAAAATACTTAATGAAAAAAAGAAGTTTTTCTCATGAATACTTATTTGTTTTCATTCATACATTGAACTAAATAAAAGAAAATCTATACAAAACAAATGAGAATTTAGTCGAGCAATTATTTCAAGGGGAAACAACTGACTTTATGACGTAAATGATTTAAATGAGCTAAGTGATCTAAATGATCTACATGTGATCTACGTGATCTAAATGACTTTAAAGTCATAAAAGTCAATTGTTTTCCTCTTGGATTCTGCTTATATTCACTGTGACTGTTGAGTCTCTGTTAGGCTACTGGAGCAAGGAAATAATTTTCTATGGTCTATTTGTTATCGATGTTCATAAACAAGAAAATACTTAATACTTGAGATCGAGATTGCAACGTAATCTAATCTATTATTATGTACATAATATTTTTGAAGCTAAAAATATCGTCGTCAAGACAACCGACGAGTATAAAAATAATTAGACATTATTGTTTTTCTGATTTTGACTAGTCTACTCGCTCCAAATGCATGTCATTCTCACAAAAATGTGAATATTCAAAGAAACTTCGTGAAAAATTCGTGTATTCTACAGAAACTGAGTGGTGCGAAAATAATCGGCATCAAAGGATCAAAATCCAAGTACGAACGCTGTTCAGTCTTATATTTTAGTCAGGGAAAATTAATTGAGGCTAAGAAAATTCTGATAAAATTCGTGACCGTAATCTATATACCGAGAGTCATGATTGTTTCACTGGGATTCTAGCGTATTCGTAATTATTTATAAAAATGTTGAACCACCAAAACTGAGATTTGAAACGTTAATTTAAGGTACGTCTGATGGACTTAATAACACTCGAAAACTTTGAGCTAGTAACATTATTATTTTCTCCAGATATTGCGTATTCATGTAAAAATTTTTTTTTCATTTAATTTATTGTGCCATTTTATTTAGGTTCACAATTTTTACGCGAAAGAAGAGAAAGAAGATAGAAGAGAAAAAAATATATATATATCAGCACACCAATTAAGGATACACAGAGAAGAAAAGGAAAGAAGGATTAATATGGTTTTATACGTCATAAATAGATCAGGTAGAGATAACAGAAAAGAAAAAAAAAGAAATTCAGATATCTGGTGACATCACTTATATATTTATTACAAAATCTAGCGAATAGAAAATAAAGTAACGAAGATATGAGAATGGTGGAATACATTTGCGTATTTGTATATCATTTCAATGAGGTCCATTTTCTTTTTAGTCAACAATTTTATTCAATATGGAATGCTTGATTACTCGATTTATCTTTTTCGATTTATTACTATGAAAGAGTAATACAAAAAAAAGTTGTGTGGGTATTTTATATATTGCATATGTTTATTTTTCGTTTTATTTTAGTATGTTGTATTGATGGATTATTTCATGTTTCAATTAGATTATATATTCTTTTCTCGTCTTATTTTTATTATTATTATGATTATGGTGATTCAAGGAAGTATTTATACACAAACAAATTCAGGTAATATGAGTTTTGCTATATATATGTTGACCAAGGTGATTTGATGATTCGGTTCGAGTAGTTTAAATAGATGTTAGATATCTCTAGACGATAAATAGCTATCATCATTTTGGAATTTTTTCCTATATAATATATCCGGTAAACTGATTTTATTTTATTTTCGACATAAAATATTGACTATAGAATAAGATTGAATCCTAATCGAACAATGTTGAGATTGATAGTTGTCTCATCTTTGAAGACCGAAACGAGATTTTACATATATTATATCTTATTAGAATATTTCAATCGAAAAAAAAATTTTCAATGAAAATAAAAGATAATTCGATGTAAAATAGAAGATTTGATTTCAATGTAAATGGTTAGTTGTTTAAAAAAGTAAAAGGTTATCTCGATAAATAGTTAACTGTTAGAAATAAAATATCTTTATTAGAAAATGACTTGTTTATATTATATTCGAATATTTGGCAAAGAATTGATTATTGAACGGTTCTCTATTCTTTTTCGTCGTTTCGTTATATAATTATTATATTGAAAAAAGTGAAAGGTATATTTACTTTGTTTTTTATTTGTGCAAAAATAGAATCAATCACACTCTCAAGCTTTGAAATTGGTCATAGCAAGGTTTTGTTTCATATTGAATTTGATACGATATAATTCTAAGAACAGTTATCAATTCTATACCACTGTTCATATATTAATAAACTCGCGTTCGTGCTTACTTTGATTTATTTTTTTTTGTCTTATCAATCAATGGCAACTAGTAGTGAAAATTCACCTGGTCATGAATCAGTTGTTATAGACAATGATGAAGGAATAAATGGTGAGAGTAATCGAACGACTACTCATTTCAAAAGTAAAGTTTTTTTTTCGAAGAATAATGAACGTGTTCTTATTGGTAATAAATCTTTAATTTAAAAACTAAAACGAATATTTTATTATTAGAAAAAGGTGTTA
>CAJNOL010003882.1:0-18933 GCA_905250125.1 Rotaria sordida | reverse complement strand
CATGAGAAAAAATATCTTACAGAAAAGTTTAAGATACCATTATTTTCGAGGGAAACGCAGTTACCGTCACATTACCATGGTAATGTGACAGTAACTGTCTTTTTCGACATATGTTCGGCCTTCGTTGATTCATTTGTACAATTCAACATCGGCAATGAATTCTAAGAAACACACTTCAGATTTCGGGTGTGGGTGAGAATATGACTAAATAGAAGACACGTACCCACATCCATTATTCAAAATTTGTCATTTTCTTTTCGACAAGTCAAATCTCATAACTAAAAATGATTTATTTAGCTATTTTTCGTCTTACTTCTAGGCATCGGAATCGATTTATATTGACTAATAAATATATCTTATGCCTTTTCTTAGTAACTCTATGCCCAATTTAGAAACATTATGCTTTTAGAGACTAGATGGTTTTTCTTCGATATCTAGTAAGTGTATGTTAAATGAAAAATTAATTAGAACAAATTATTTAAATTTTATTCATGAAGCTTTGAAAAAAAGAAGATATAACTCATACAAATTTTTATTTGAAAAGATCGATCAGTTTTGTTTACGTATTACCATTTTTTTGCTCATTCATTTTTAATTGGGATTATCATTATACAGTAGATAAAATAGCTGGCCATCGAATGAATTTCAAATGTGGTTCAGCTAAATGTCGTCGTCGAGTTCTCTTATTTTTGATCATAATTAAATAAAGAACAAAACAGATTTCGTAGAATAGTGCCTTTTTTTGTCTTGTTTTTTCTTGGAAAGTGAGGAGGACAAAAAAAAACGACTTTCAACATATGTATGTGATCATTATTTGGTTTTTTTATGCTTCATTAATTCCTTAGATGGATTTATCGAAGGATAAATAAAGTTTTTGTTAAACAAAATAAAAATTTTAAGGTTTGAAATAAATTTCTAGAAAGTCTTCTTAATCTTTTAATTAGAGTGATTTTTATCAAATAGGAAATCCATTTTATAATCGGTTGAGTTTAAATGAACAAATTTATATGAAAAACCTTCGAATTGAAGTAATAGCATAATCAAATGAATTCATTTTATTGAAATTTTTCTTTATTTCTCATAGTTTAATGCAATCGGTATTGAATATAGACTTGTTCACTGACAAGATCCAATCTTGTATATATTATTCAAAAATATTTTTGTAAAGGACCAAACGAATGCATGTAATCAAATGAAAAACAAAATGATTGTTAAAGGCATATTTTATATGCTATGGAACGTTCGAAAGCAATCATATGGATATTGTTTTCGTGAAACATTTTTTTCATATTAGAGAATATGTGATGTTGATTAACTAAATATTAAAGTTTTTAAATTGTAAAGAAGATTATTCAACTACTTTAATCCTTTACCTTCTGTTGGGACATTTTCGACCCATTCAAGAAATTATCTATTTGGAATATTAAAGCATTGAATCGATATGATGATTTCAGAACATTTTGGAAAGTTTTTAATCAGCTACAAATTCGAAAAAAATTAAACTTCTTTTCATCATTCCTTGATTAATATATATGATTATGGGGCTGGTGCATAATTAATACTGTGAGCATAATCTATTTGCAGGATAGTTCTTAAAAATTTCTTAATTATAGATATAAAAGTAATGTTTTTCATGACAATTTGAGTCGTTTTTATCCATTCATAATGAGTAACATAAAAAACGATTTTTCCAGAGTTATGTTATCTTCAATACAAACTCATCAAATAAAACGATTTTCATGATAAACACTTTATTAGAATGATAAAAGATAGAAACTTGCAGCTTCTGTTATGATCTTCCTTGTCGATGAGACTTTACCAACAGGAATGAATGATTTCGAAATGGAATCCGAACCAATGATGCGATATTATAAGGAGAATCTCATCATATATCATCCTCCGGAATAACTCATGTTTCAAAAAGTAGTTCATGATATGTGAATTTTCAACTTTATACAGATAAAATAGCAGTATACCTGCGAAGAAGTCAATTTAACAATAAATTCAATTGTTGTATCATTCAAAACGAATGAATCATTGTAAACCCATTCTGCATCTCCATAGTGAAATGACTTGGCCTAAATTTAACTACATCGATGTCATAATTAGCATTTGTAGAAACTATTCCAATGGTTGTCTCAACACTAAAGCTATTGAATGAGTACTGGAGGTAAAGGATTAAGCAAGATTTAGTATCACAGTACAATAACATTTCATTTTCAAGTTGTGTCATATGTTTCGGTTGAACTTTAAAAACCGATTGGTTGTCACCGGTTTTTTATCAATTTTAAGGGTACTGAAGCTAGTCTATTTTACTTTCCATCAAAATCCTAGCTCTAAGTTTTGAACTCACTCTTTATCATAGTACAATAATGATCACAGATCAGGATGAATGTATTGATTATGGTCACAAAAAATTAGCTAGTCATTAGATGCTTTAAAATTTCAAGTTCACTTTCTGAACAACGTTTAACCGACTATCAAAAACTCCTGACCTTTCGATGCAAAAATATTAGAAAAGAATCTGTTCCACTGAGATAGTTATGCGAACCATTAGCATGATGCAACTGTAAAACTATCTAGATATTAGGAAATCTAAAAATATAAAGCCTAGTATAAAACCGAACTGTATAGATCATCTTATGATATTATGAAGAGTAGTATCCTTTAACGAATCAAGAAGTCTTTCAGTTATGTTAAGCAATAATTTCAGATAAGACCTTAGATCAAATTTGTCAATCCTTGATAGTTACTATATGACAAGTTTTTAAAAGAATTCTTCCATCTTTCTTAGTATTAGCATACATAGAACGTGACAGACTAAAATACAACTTGTTACTATTAGAAACTTCAAGAGTTATATCACTTTCAAGTTGTATATATTTGTAGAACTGCAATAACAGACTTTTTTGAAAGAACTAGTTGGTTAATTATTGTGTTAAAAAGTTGTTTCATTTTAAAATTATACTGACGATTCTTTATATTACAGTTCGTATGGCATTGCATCGAAAAATTTATTTCATCTGAAGACTTACTAACGGACTACTATTGAATCTGATTGTAAATAGAAACTTATATCTTAATTCTTGATCATCGAAATTCAAATTTGCATTCTTTTTTATTGTTTAGTTAGCTGTTGTTCATCATTTTGGCAAAGCTCTCGATGAAAGTTATAGTTCATGTGAAAGAAAATAATCTTAGATAGACTTGCTTGTTATCCGTCATCTGATGATTATTTGAAAACGAATAATTCATCTGATTTGTTTCTTTTAAATTTTTTAATTAAAATCTATCATTAATATATATTTATGGATAAATTAACAAAGCATAATTCATCGAAAGATAAAGTCTCAACACATACTCGACATATTCATTTCGATACAATTATTTTCTGATTACCTTGATTGTTTTTGACTATGAATACCACCTAGAACGACTACACAAATTTTAATACCTTCTTCAACAGCAAATAATGAAACTATCGCAATTGATGATGAAGATATTAATCTTTCATCTATCTATTTTAAAGAAAAAAAAAGAATGTACACCATCTGATTCACAATTGAATACAAGTGAGTGACCTATGATTGAAGTTAAGCAACAAAAAAAAATGAAAAATAAAATTTCGCCCTTTTTTTCTCTATTGTTGCATATTTAGTATAAAAGTAAAACCTGTGCAACATGATATTTGGTCACTTTTAATAGACAAGATGTCCATAAATAAGATTGAAGAATAACAAAAGGCTAATAATTTAAATGTTTTAATTTTTAATGGTATATGAATATTTTCAGAAGAATTGTATGCAAAATTTTTATTTTATACTTGTAATTAATGTTGTAAGTGAGAAAAGACTCATTCTTTAATATCTTGACAATTGCTATACGTCATATTGATTCTTCTTCGAATTTAAGTATTCAAGAAGTTTTTTTTTGTTTACTCCATAAACTATAAACGAGAGTCATAAGAACTTTACTAGGAAATTTGAGAATGAGTGTTTGTTCTGAAAATTTATATTCAATCTTAAGAAAGAATATTTACAAGTGAGATATTGAAAACTTTTATAGAAATTACGCTCCATATTATATTCTAGATGTATCTTTAATATCTTGTCGATGTTTACTCATTTTAATGGACGCTGTTTTGTATAGTGTCTTATTCGATGTTCGCTTTCAATAGTTACTAATAATTCTATATTACCTTCATCACTTATATGCATTTGCATCATAAAGAGTAATCTATCTAATTTTTATTTAACACAAAATTTAGTTAAACTTCGGCACACAATACCGACAACAATTGATATTATTGAAAGATTACCTTCATTTTATTATCTTGTTCGATATGATAATGTGAAAGAACTACAAGAATTTTATTATAATATTTACTTATAGTTCATTCGTTGAACGTAATTTAAATATTGCTGATAAGATAACATCAGAAAACGTTTTTTCTACTAAAGATTTTTCGTGAATAATACAATGGCAAAATGGAAACAAAGTAAAATAATTTTTAAGTCATTATAAAAAAAAAGAAAACAATTTCAAATAGATGTATCAGAAAATATTCAACTTCAATCACAACTTGATTGTACTCAGAATTAATGTTTTCATCTATTGATGATTCAGCTAAAACACATGCTACTGATGTTGTAGTGCTTGATACATTTCGTCAAAGTCGAATACGACATGTGATACTTGTTAGTCAACGTGGACTAATACAAGTATCATTTACTTATAAAAGAACTTTGTGAACTTACTAAATTAACTGGCTTACAATCAATGTTAAACAAAGAAGATTTTAATCGAAGTGATCAAAATATTATTGATAAATTAGAACGACTACGCAAAAAGATTAACCGAATTCATGTTTAAAATAGTTCAAATAGGTTTTTATTTTTGAAATTTATTATTATTTTATCTAGAATGATCGAAATATAATACTGAACAATTTTTAGTATTTATAATTTTGGCACCGTCCAAAACCAATTGTTCAAAATATTAATTTCGAACATCCAGAATTTGCAGTTAGTTGTGATTTTTCTGATGAAAATCTATTAAGTCTAACAAAATAGATCTAAAGAAACCATACTATGTGGTCCTGTCATTAAAACTACAGATTATTAAGACATCCAAGTAAGAATGAAGAGAATCTTGTTTTTTTCCCTGTTGAGTTTGAAAATTCAAATATTTAATAATTGGAAATGCAGTAAAGTGAGATGGATTATCTCTACGGGAGTAGTCTAGACATGGTACTGCTCATGTCTAGAGTAGCCACCATGGATGAGTGGCTATGAATGTCATCATGTATGTGAGAGCTAGTAGGTTCGAATCTAGACGCCATTCTCCTCTATGCTATGTAGTCTTGGATAGATTATTCAAGACTAGGATCAATTGACCATAGACTGATCAATTTCGAGAAGTCTGACAAAAAAAATCAATCATAACTTGGTAAAGAAATTCTAATCATATGTAAATTGACAATTTTCTAATTGGTAGTGTACTACGATAGATTTGACATTTTGGATCAATACATTCAACACCATTAATTAATTTTGCACACTTATCATGTTGGTCACTACAAGTATCATCAAATTTGTATGCTGCATCTGAACATGTACCAACTATATAACGATCTGTCAGAAAACTTCAAATACATGAATATATACAAAATTAGAAAAAAACTATGTAAACAACTTCTGTACCGTTGACAAGTATCACAATATAATTGTTCAACGTTATTATTGAAGCCATCTATACATTTTTTTATATAAATCAAAATATTTATCATAAGTTTCTCGTGATGTATATTTCAGTTCCAATGCTTTTGTTCCAATTGCTGTACTATATTCATCAGTACCACAAATATATAAAGTATTGTAATTTTTCAATCGACAATACCTTAAACTTAATATTAACAATGAAAAAATGGATAAGAAATTATTTGATTTTACCGAGCAACAAAACATTAGCATTTAAAAAAGATCCAGTAAGAATATCCAAATGAGGTACATTGTTGACAAAAAGCAAAGTACGTGTCATCAGGGCACTTTGTACGGGATTAAAGTGTGAAACATGACGTAGTTACTGTTGTTAATCACAAGGAGACTGTTTTATGCAGTCTAATTGAGAAGAGATTTCTTCATCATTCTGTTACTTGATGTTCCAGAAATGCAATAAGGAAGTAGTTAACTAGACGGAATTGAGACACAGTCTTCGATTGTATATCAACAAAGGACGTCATTGCTCCTGATAAAACAGAGAGACGAGTAAGTTTATAGCAGCTATATCTTAAAAACACATTTGTGCGGTTAAAAGCCTTCTCCATCAGGATTAGTAGGCTCGATGACCTCGGTCAAAACCATATTTCTCGTATCTGTTCAAAGGTTTTGAGAGAAATTTTTATTGGATAGAGCAAAATGAGATGTCTCCGACCTCTTCATGAACTTCCTTCATCGAACTGTCTTTCAGTCTCTCCGTAAATCGAAAACAAGTCGATGAAGGAAGTACATGGAGAAATTGATGACACCCTATTTTGCTCAATCAAATAAAATGTTTTCTGAAGATTTTAATACAAGCAGTTCTGTTGAAGTCTTTGAACCTACTACTATTTATAGAAAATTGTTTCAGTTACATAAATGTTTTATATTTCAACAAGAGATGAATCATTTCTTGCATGTTTTCATTCGATTTTGATTCATTGAGTATCGATAGTGTCTTTGATCATTGATTCAAAGCTTTCTCAACTTCTTCTGACGATCGATTAAAATCGATTTCTTCAACGGATGCTTCTACAGTAGTCTAAAGTTTTTCATATACTATAAAAGATGAATCATTCATTTGTCATAAAAATGCATTGTTTTCTTCTTTCAATTATCAGTTCTTATTTTGCATCATATCTGATCACTACATAAAGAAAAAAAAATACTACGGACAAAAATAGTATTCCAGAAGATTATTCCGAAACGTAGATTAATCATCGACAAGAAACAAAAAAGGATAATAACATATCAAGTTTTCTGTTTTGAGAAAACAAAGATAGTCATTTCTTTATCAGTTTATACATTCATTATAAAAGTATACAAATCAAATGAAAGAATTAAAGATAATTTTCACCGAACTTACGTTCTTGAATGGATTGTATAAATGACGACGAATCCAAATGATGAACAGCTTTCGTAAATGGATCCTAAAAAAAAGAGATAAATGAAGTCGAAATTGAAAAAATATTGTTAAATTCTTTTGGCAAATAGGTCATATCAGTCAAAATAGAACGAATAAAAATTCAACTTGAAACAACAATATGTTTTTCGAGTGAGATGATGTTCATTCAATGAGTGATAGAAAAATTTAGAATGGTTTTGCTTTCCGAGCTTTCTTTACTTTTCAACAGAAATCTGTAGTCCTACTCAGGTCACATGAAAAATCGACTTTCGAATTCAAATTTTGCGTGAACATGAAATTAATTCTTGGGACAAGTTGTAACTTTTCTAGTTCTTTTTTTTCCTATCCTGAAATATTGAATATTCTATATTTTCCATATTAGCGAATCTCGTTAAGAATTTTGTTCGCGCAAAGTTTAAAGTAAAAATTCTATTTTCTAGATGATTTGAGGGGGACTACATGTTTATATGCTGAAAGATTCAGTAAAATTTCGATATGTGGAGACCGAAGGTTCGAAATAACAATACTTCGATAGTCAACTTTTCTTATTCTCATCTGATGTTTGTTCCTCGATAGATAGAAAAGTTCCTGATAAGATTTTATTTAAAAATTGATCTTGTCTTTTTAATATGTAAACTAAAAAGTAAGAAAAATTTTGATGATGTCTTGAATAATATTCGATGATTCACGTTATTGAAGAATTATATTGAACATCTAATTATATACTGCTTTTGCAGATTGCAACTGTCCAAAATGAGGAAAACAGCTTCGCGATGGCACGTAACTTGAAGCGTTTTTTCTTCGTGGGCAACCATAGATCAAGACCATTAAATTCATATTTTAGAAAACTAAAATTTATCAAAATCAGAACCTCTACTGTAAAGGCTTACAACAAATTGATCCTTCCTGTTATAGATATTTAATAGAGAAAATAGTGAATTTCGAAAATACAGTTTATTAGAATTTCAGGTCATTTTGTTTTGAAAATCTGTACTCATGAGTTATTTCTAATTCAAATTTTCTGTAAGATAAACAGATGTTTGAAACAACCCCAAACTGAAATCAATACAAAACTTTCATGTGGCTCATTTTTTCTTTTATTCTAGCTAAAACTTATTCAACTCAAAACCTAACTTTATATCATGAAGTTAGTTCTACAAAATCCTTTATCTAATTACATATTCACATATCAGAAAAAAAATACTGAAATTCTATGGCACAATAAATTTACACAAGGTATGAATGACGAAAATATTGATTTTGTTCTGTACAAAAATTAATTAATGCAAGTTTAACTTAGCAATACATAAAGAAATAATTAGTGTCAAAGTTTTTGTACTCTATGTTATCTTGATAACTTTACAGATGATTATAGAATTCTACACAATTGTATGAATTGTTCATCTATTAAATTTCCATTATTGGCTAGTTTTCAATTACTTTAAAACTAATTCATTAGAAGTCATCTTTACTTCTCTCGTAGCTACACCTATTGAACCAAACAATAGTTCTTATTTCGTTCGTTTCGCTCATGATTTAATATACTATTACAGTCAAAATAAAGAAAACAAACCAACCAGAATACGCAGTCACGATACTATTTCATAAGCTGAATAAAACAAACTTAAAATATTAATTATTTCAAATGTAATCAATATCAATAGACAGACAACAAGAAAGAATAAATAATATATTTGAAAGTTTTAACTTGATGATAAATATATTCGTTATTGACTAAATGTCGATCAAGCTGGGCTAAATAATCTTTCAACTGAAGCATTAGTCTTTATGAGCATACACATTTCCGATTTCTTGTCAGTTGTTCAATGAGTCGGAATTTTCTGAATGTATTAGTTTAATTATGAGAAATTCTCATTTGAAATACTTACTTGTCTTGATGATACACTCATTTGTTTACTTGAATCGAAACTATTTGACCATTCATCTTCTAATAAATGGATTGGACAATTAATTTTTGTTTTGTTAAATGTTCATTAGGTTCTGAATTGAATGAAAAGCTCGATTCAATCGTTTCTTTGGTTTATGAAGACCACTAAAATTTCAACATATATATATATATTTATTTATTTATTCCATATTAATTAATTTCACAGAAAAAAAGAAAATTTTCAAACTGTTTAAATGCTAAATCTAATAAATTTAGATAGCTAGTTGAACGTCAATCTGAATCAATGTATAAATTTTCAAGTGATGTTTGAATAAGTGAAAACTAAAATAAAAATTGAACATTACAGTTTTCTTTTTTATCTAATTTACTTTACCGTAAATAATGCTCCACCGAAAATTAGTTTAACTAACTGGTAAAGTTCATCGGTTTTATTATTTTTATGATGATGAGTACTGTTTGATAATGTTGAAATTGATGATAACGATGAAGATACGTGTATAATCATCAATTGAACAAAGTATTCCAAATTGTTTAGTTGTTGTACTAAGAAAAATTTTATTTAAATGAATATAGAGATTGTGTCAGTGCAACTCGTTAAGGCCTAAAATGTAGAACCCACGTATGATCTTTAGTCTCATTATATTCATACAAAATACCTGAAGTGAAAAATATTCCTTCAGACTATGAGAGATACATGAGAAATTAAATGGTGCCCGTTTGTTTCTAAAATTACTATGATTTTCATAGTTTTTCATCCTTATCATGTCTAAAAACTTCTTCAATATCCGTTTTCTTTCTATTTATACACTTAAAGTCATACAATATTTAACTATAACCTATAGTTGTAGTTGGTACAACTGACTTTCTCGGAGTTCCTAGTAGAACTCATTGGATACGGGTCTAATCTCTTATAGTTGCTAGTCTTAAGATAAAAATCTATAATGACCGCATTCATAAATGATCACCATCAAGATGCCACGAGAAATGTGAAATAGATTATAATGAAAATATGATGAGTAAGAATTCGGCAAACGTCCAAATTTTCGTCTAGCATACCTCTAAAACTTATACTCCTTCTATTTTTCTTCGAAAAAGAAAACGTGATGTGAGTTCCACAAAAAATAAAAACAGTCAACAATTTTATCATCAATTGCTAATGATGATGGATTAATATCAAACAAACTTTTGAATATCACTTAATTGAATCAGTGCAATATATTTTTATACCGAATGTTTTTCACATATATTCAAGACGATCGGAGAAAAGAAAACGAGTTGAATGTGATTGTATTGTTGTTAATTCTTGTTGAAGTTCAATAACTTGAAATTTTTCTATATAATCATGATGTGCAGCAAGGAACTCTGACTAAAATTTAACGACCACAAAACGTACTTA
Organism: Rotaria sordida; assembly: GCA_905250125.1. Classification (NCBI taxonomy): domain Eukaryota; kingdom Metazoa; phylum Rotifera; class Eurotatoria; order Philodinida; family Philodinidae; genus Rotaria; species Rotaria sordida. The sequence goes on along the minus strand of CAJNOL010003882.1, from coordinate 8,467 downwards.
ATACTGTCGGAATCGTTTTCTTACTCGACAATTATCAACACTATTAATCCAATGAATTAATTAATAATTGATAATCAATATATGCGGTTAATGTGCATTTAAATAAACCTTGAATAGGTTGTATCATTAAATACAGCTAAATGTTGTTTACCGAATTCAATTTTATTCACGAATCTATTCGAAATAATTTTTATTTTTTACATTATCTATTCAATGAAATAAAATTACCTTAAGATAAGCATAAAAACCAGCATTCATTTTTTTAATCTAACGTATGAATCGCTTCCATTGTTTTAGCATAAAGTGTTCTAAAATCTGCTAGAAAAAAAAAACTATGTGAAAAACAATATTGGAATTGGTTACTAAAAAATAGTTCATTCGAAAATGAAAGTAACGATTTGTATAGATAAGTTAATGAAATGGAAGGAAATTAAAACTAGTTTACCATTGTTGCAATTTAAATCAAATAACAGTGTGTCACTCAGGTCGAATCACAAGAATTTTAACCTATGCCGAACACTACTGTACAATATGAATGATTAGTTTAAGTACGAGAAGAATTCTATAATAGTCTATGAAAACTGAAATACGTCAATAACATCAAATCTTGTTGCACTCGATGATTCTTTTCTAATGGTTTTATTCGACTGATAAGCAAGCAGAAAAAAATTTATGCATTCTTTTTGAAAACTATTGTTTGATTATCAAGAAAATCAATTTTTTCGATCCGATGACAAAGCATAAATGCGAGTTCGTATTCGGATTTTGCTATCATATCAAACAATATTTTTCCAAAACCATACATAGATTCTTTTTCCTAAGTATATGATGAGTAAAACCTTAGAGAGATATTGAGTCTATTGAGACTTGATCATATTATGATTTTTTTTGCAAATCTAACTTTTGCCATAATAACATTATTCGAATAGATCAAAAACACAATATATTTTCAGAAGTAACTCGACAGGCTTTGCCAAATCGTGTTAAAAAAATTTTGAACTCGAATTTTGAATAGTCAATGCATTTTAAAAATTATTCTTGCTCACAATACAAGATATTGGTCACCAGGGGAGTATAATTATTATTCTCAATATTATGAAAACTTCTCGATTAGTAGTATATTAATTGACAAGATTTATTCCACTAATTACTATTCTTTGTCTTTTTTGAGTCTTTTAACTAATAAAATATCTTCTATTGAATAATTATCTCACTCGAATAATATTTAATAACATGGCAATTAACAATAATTTCGTTCAGTTTCTTTTAATTTCATTTCAATTCAGTACTAATTATCTTTTTCTAATATTTTGTGTTATTTTTCTACAATAATAAATAGAATTTTTTTTTAATCTTTTGATTATTTAAATTCGAAAAAATTTATTCATTCCAGCTTACCTATAGCAATATTGTTATCTAATACATTCTTATTTGTAGCACTATTGAAACGTTTTGAATTTGGTGTATTATTATTTTCTTCATTTATATATGAATGTTTATCTTGACATTTTCATTTAATAGTCGTATTTAATGGGCAAATCAAGTAATGAACTGTCATCATATTTTGATGATGAAAGTAATAAGAACGAAGAATGCCACGTTGTTATTTGATTACTAGTTAAATTAACTGTATACATGGATTCATCAGCGTTATCTATAAAACATAAACATTCTCCAAACCACTAAAAACAATATTATGTAAATATATTATCTTAATCTTTTGTTTTTCCCATGTTGAAGATTCATTCATTGCTGTTGTATTATTTCAGCTGAAATATGTTCTATTTAATTTTCCAGCTAATATTCAATCGGTTAAAGCTTCATAAAAATGATCGTAACTCGGCTTCGGAATTGCCCGACAGTTCGTGTAACTTAATATTCTATATTTTATATAACAAATAAAAATAAAATAAAATAATATAATGGTTTAGCACGATATATTTAAATTTCATTTTTTTTTCATATTAAATGATGTCCAAAGAATTTATGTCGAATGAATTCACAATCAAATTAAGTCATTGATGCTGACATTACATAGTAATCTGCACCTATTGATAGAAAGCATTGATTTTGACAAGCAGCAGAGCTGATTCAACAACATGTATAATCTATTTCAAAGAAAAATACCCTACAAGAAAATGACAACATACCTTTTACATGTGAGTGTGTATTCGTCAACTCTGTACGCATACTAAACATGTGAGAGAGACAGAAAAGAAAAAAGAAATAGGCCAAGAGAGCAATATTTCTTTTTTTCTTCTCTCGTCCATAAGTCATCGTCCATGTTCTCATTGATGATCAATGATCAACATGTACAATTAATGTGTGAAAAAAATTAAACTTTATCCACACATATACACTGAGATATTTGTGATCGAATGTATCTCAATATATGTGTATGTCTAGATTAAAGCTTGATTAAACTCGACGTCTGATTATTTTTCGACGAGAAAAAAAATAATGAATATTTTCTCGCTCAAGAAAAAAACCAATTTTTGGGGGTATAAAAATGAATGATTTTCAACGAAGAAATCATTCAATTATTTGAATCAAATAATAACGATTTTGTTTTATATTTTAGGTTGATTTCGACGTTACAGAATTAAACAAATCACTAACAAGCAATACAATAAAAAAATGTAGGTATTAGTTTACTTTTTTTTTCTTTTTTCTTTTTAAAATAATATGGAGGGTAGTAAGTCCCCCACTGATATTTTGTTTTTCTTTTATTTCAGCTATTAAATATTAAAAGTAAGTAAAATTTCTTTCGTATATATATATTTTTTTCATTTAAGGTATTCAAAAATGAAAAGAGAAATGATAACAGTGAGGTAACTTAACAAATTCTTTTTCATATGATAAGATTGATTAAAATTTTTTTCTTTTCTTTTTAGTCCTCAACATCATCGCGTCTTCTTTATCATCGTCCAACATGAACAACATCATCTAATGTCAAAGCACGTGAGTAATTATTTCTTTTTTTTTTGAGTTGAGAATAAGGGAGAGGAAAAATTGAGAATTGATAGTGACATTGAGATTGAGGAGGGTGAGAATGAGACTAACAAAAGTGAGTGTTAGTGGGAGATGAGAGTGAATTCTGTCCGTTGAGGGTTAGGGTTTCGTCTTTTATGAAGGACTTCCGGGCAGTCCCTAAAAGCCCGGCCAGGAACTGTCTTGGTGTCCGTGGCACACGACCAGGCTTATTCAGACTCATTGACATATCTCTCGCGGGAGGGTATGAATGATATGAGTCTGTCCTGTGCGTGCATGAGCGTTACGCTCGCCACGGCTCCACGAGGATGGTTCCTGGTCGCGCGCGCGCGAATAGAATAAGCCATTCATTTCATCTATTCAATGTGATTTATTTGAAACGAAAGGAACGCAAAAAAAAATCTATCACGACGAGTCTATTCGATTGAAAAGCGTTGAACGCGATTATTCCAATAATCGACGACATAGAGATTGCCTTGTTGATCGAAGGACAAACCTCGGAGATAGATGAACTGATTTGCTCCTTCTCCGGAACCATTTCCACCCACAATGACAGTGCCCTGTTTCGCTCCTTTAGGCCAACGCATCACTCGATTATTATACGAGTCTGCTACATAGATGGTACCCAATGTATCGACGAACAGTCCTTGAGGGTACGACAATTGTGTCAGAGCTTCCCCTTCATCTTGACCTCCAGCGACGACAATTCCTTCTTTTGCACCTTTATTCCATTTCATTACACGATGATTGTAGTAGTCTGACACGTAGACAGTCTGTTGTTGATCGACAAAGATGTAGCTCGGGTCGTTGAGTTGATTGAGACCAGCACCTCTGCCATTGCCACCAGCCACAAGAGTTCCATTTTTTTCTCCTATTTCATATCGTCTTACTTCATTTTTGACGTAGTCAGAGATGTAGAGATATCTCTGATTATCCATGGCCAATCCCCAACAAGCTATGTTGTCGATGAGGATTTCTCCTTGAATTGTACCACTACGACGAGGCCATCGTATGACTCGTCGATTCCATCGATCGCAAATAATGAGACTATCTGTCTGTTTGTCGATCAATACATCAGTTGGTCGATCCAATTGATCCAATCGGTTTCCTTGACCATTGCCACCAGCTACTACTTGCCCATTCGTATCGCCCATCTTCCATTGGATGATACGATTATTCAAGTAATCAACGATGACCATCGTTTGATCATCATCAACGAAGAGACCTTCAGGGCGGCAGAGTTGGTTGGTAGCACTGCCCCGTCCATGACCTCCAGCAACAGTCACTCCCATCTGTGCCCATCGGGCATCGACTGGAATATTGGGAATTACTACAATGAACAAAAAAGAAAAGAAATCGTCGTTATCGAAGGGGTCTCGTCTCTCGTGGGAGCAAGCGCTACAAATATGACATTCATCTTTGAATGCTAATTCCACAGATAAAAATTCAGAAGTATTTTGCTAGTTTTCTATGAGAAAAAAGGATTTGGTAACGATTCTTACATCTGTGTTACTTCTAGTTTTTGCCAAGATCTTTTTGATCATAAAAATAATACCTTGAGATTGTTGTAAGAAGGTTCTCCAAGAAAGAGTAATACTAATTTGATGTAAGTTTTTGATAGAAAAACATAAGGATCTGAGGATTTTATTCAGAATTGCAAGAATTCAGAATCTTTTTGGCAGAATGCTCATTTATATGAACATCAAAGAAGATTCTATCTACGTGTTGTGAGAAGAATATCGAATCGTTGAACAACATAATATCAAACTTAATCCCTATGCTTTTTAGGAAACCTTACGAATACATGATTTTTCTGTATGATGAATGTAGATCTGCCGAAGAATCTCCTAAGTATTTGCATAGGCTTTTGGTAAGTTATGTGAAGCTGTTCGAAGAACAACCGTGATGTACTCTGAGTAAGATCATGAGAAGGCTTGGATACAGGCGAAACTGAACAATGTTGAGAGTATTCTACGCGAATCTATGTAATCTGAGAGGGCTTCTACTTTTGCAAATGCTGAAAAGATGGATATCAATCCGAACGGAGCTTTCCAGTGACAAACATTGGGATCTATGGATTTTATGGGCTTTGAAAAGAAAGTGTTTTAAAATGCTATTTTTAACTTTTGATGAACACCATCTTCAAACCATTGTATAAGGGTCCTCGAAGAGAATCTTGGTGACTAAACAAGATACTCTGTCAAAATCTGAAAATCTAAAAATAATGAGTATCTTCTATGAGGATCATGTTATAATCCTTATGTAGTGCTTGTTCTGAAAAGTCTTCTGTAAGCTCGCATGTTATGGATATATTCAGGAGGATCTGAAGAGTAAGTATTTTGAAATGGTTGATATCAGAGATGGGCAATTCCAACTCCAAAGTTGATGCTTTTTCTCGTCAGAGTTAAAATGGAGTAGGAACAGGACAGAATGGAAGTGCCTATCTTTGAATTTTACGGGAAAGTTTATAAAGCAATCAGTTAATATGCTACTAATTCATATCAATCGTAGATTTAATTATGTTCAAAAACTTATGTGTATTTAACTCTCGGATGCCCAAGCTAATTTTTGGAGATAATATGATAACATGTATTCATATTTCTATGATATTGATTGCTGAACTGGTATTCTTGCCCAAATTAGATTGTTTTCCTCTTTAGTCTTGTAAAATAATTATTAGAATTATAATTTTCCTTTATTTAGAACAGTAAATACAAAAAATTCCCTGAACAAAGTGCTCATCACAAACTGATTCTGGCAGGGTTTTCACTGAATTCTTCTGAACATAATGAATATCATAGGCACAAGGGCGGATATATGTAATAGAAATCTCGGGATAATAATAATCTTCTCGAAGATTCTGAACAAGAATATTGAAAATAGACTAGATGCGACGCCATGCACAAAAAGAATGCAAGAGAGAAGGGATATGCATGAGATGTAAAGTAGACAGGAAAGAAAAAAGAGAAATGTACTAGAAGAGATCAAAAAGAGACAGTAAAAATAGATGCATTTTTTTAAAGCTTTTGTCAGATTCAGAATAAAAGATGTCATTGGAAATCTTATTAGATTCTGAGATTAAGAAATATATAAGAACAGAGTAAAGGACTCTGATCTGATTTTATCTGACTAAATAGGATTCATAAACAAAAGAAAGTTATAGCATTACATAATCCAAGTATTATCTGCTCTTATTTGATTCTGTGTGATCTATCATGTTCTTTTACTTATTTGAGAATTGTTGATTCAATAGCTTCTATTATGGAGAATTGTACAAAATACATAATGTTGTGTTATGAAAGTCAATGTTTTCTATTATTGTAACCGTAAAATCATTTTTGACTTCACAAATGCTTTGTATAATAGATTAGTCAAGGTACAGCTGTATCTTGGAAATTTTCACATAATAGAGAACGTTTTTTTTCACAAAATATTTCGACAGAAAAAATATTGATGTCCAAATTTTTCTAAAACTATCACAAGATGAAAAATTAAATTTTTTTCTATTATCCTCTACTATACGCTGGAACATATATTTTTGTATTCCTTATTTTTTTATATTGATATCGTTAATACAGAAATTATTTTATTCCATATGGTTTCTTTCTATATTGACAATATAGAAAATAATATATTAATTAATTTTTTTCTACCATATGCCTGGGAATATTTTTCTATAAATATAATATAGAAAACGATATAATATTTGATTTATTTGAACTTATATGCTTATACATATATTTTTATTCTTAGTTTTCTATACTGATATTGATAATATAGAAACCCAGGCGAGCAAAAAATAAGGGGTGACGCCCGACATGACTAGTCTAAAGTGTCCGTAGTGCCCGTCTGGACTAGTCTAAAATGTCTGCACTGCCGTTTGGACTAGTCTGAAATGATTTGCAGCAAGTCAAGACTAGTCGTCTTCACGAGGGACGTCTTGCATCTAAAATAGACTAGTCCAAAACATGCTCTAATCTTGTCATGGCTAGTCCGTTTTGTATGTGCATACTGTCCAGACGCGTCAACTTGAAGGCAAAAACTAGAAGAAACGGAGGCGATAGGTGGATTAGGACATTCAAGCCGACAATATTGGATACCTGACTAGTCGGAACTGTTTTCAATGAGTAACGCGGACTAGTATGAAGAGTCATCTATATTGGTCATGACTAGTCGTTTTCGAGAAAGTAATGCTAATTCTGGTCCAGGCTAGTCTATCCTTCCAAACAGTCTTTATTGCTTGTACTTAATCATTCGGACAATTCGTTTTGACTAGTTTGTATTGGGACTAGAGCGATGTATCTAATGAGAGTTGGCTATTTATGTCCTTTTAAATTTTTAAATTGTAATAACAATCAAGAATAATTTTATTCGAAAAATTAATTTTAATGCACTGATATGAGGATATTATTTTATTTCAATATAAAACCTAATGATTTGAATTTAAAAATGGATTTAAACGGTGGAATCATAGTTCATTTTCAAATTTAATAGGAAATATTTTAAATTAAGATAAACATAAACCATGAGATGAAAAGCAAGATTTTTTTTTGAAATATATATTATTATTTTGATTTTGATTTAAATTTTAATTGTTTTTTCCAATAGAAAATAATTTTTTCCAAATGTCGATAATCAAAAAAAAATTTTGTTGAAGGAAATTAAAAAAATTCTGAATTAATTTTGCTTAGCTTTATGTAACTAATTTTCGATTTTATTACAAGTAGTTTCTATAAATATTAAAACTTGAGAAAACGCTGAGTCAAACTGTAGTAATTAGTGTCTTCAGATGTGTATTGACATGTAAAAGTTGATCACTAGATCATATGGCTCAATCGGGTAGACGACGAGTAAGTAACACAAGGTATGCATGTACGAATCTAACTTTCTGCACATATTTCTATCGTTTAGACTAGTCCGAACTAGACCGCTACATAAGACCGAAACCTAATAAGGTATGTACAAAAAGTTCACAGAAGTTTTGTAATCGATATATCTCTGCAACCACTCAAGTATTTTCAACAAATAAATAGGCATTTTAAAGAGCATTTGAAACTGTACTTATGGTGTAAAAATGAAGGTGATAGCTCAAGAAATAAGAGAGATACGCATGTGAGAATATTATGCACCTTTTTTAGGAAAAATTTTTACACTTCTTGCAAAAATCTTTGCATTACATGTTTAGTCAGTTTTCGATCATGTATAATTCATTCAAAAGAATCAAAAGTAGCCTACTAGAATCAGCATTTCACGCTTTTTCCAAATATATGTTTAGATTTTTTTTCTGACTTATGGTTGCGTTTATTAAAAGCAAATCCTTGAAGGAACCAAAAGCGATATTTGTAAAAAATGTTGTGTTCACAGATCTTACAGGGTAGAAAGTAATATTATTTCAGCTCATATTTTAAGATATATCAAATGAATTTAATACTAAATGAAAGTCCGTCAAAAACGGAATTTAGAAGTATGACTGGTC
>CAJNOL010003881.1:0-18963 GCA_905250125.1 Rotaria sordida | reverse complement strand
GCAAAACGTTGTGTTTGAAATCACTGGTGTATTTATTGTATTGTGCCATCATGAAAACAGTGTAAAGAAACAGTATGAAATCATTCGATAAATAGAGAGCACGAACATTTATGTTCAAGGATTAATTGTTCAACGTGGAAATAGGCAACGAAACTGATGAGAAAAAAAGAATAGATAAATACAAGCCACAGCACAAGTCCAATGTTTCTTTGAACTTCGATTCTTGGCTTGACAGGTTATGACTAAATTTCATAATGATATTTCTATATTAATCCCGAATACGTATTCACAATCATAGTCTTTCATAGAGCCGATAGAAATATCTGGCAATGAGCTATCAAATGTGCACATAAAAATTGCGCGTGCATACGTCTATTTACATGCGAACGGAGAAAAGCTAGAGATGCAATAGTCTACCTTTGCAGAGTGTAGTGAAAATAATACTATGTTTTCTTTTGATGCGTTTTTCTCGCTTCGATTTCTATTTGATTCATGATTGTCCTACATCAAAAGATGCAGTCGAATCTGCACTTTCTTTCTATGGGTTTGGTTGTAGGAAAAGGACAAACTATAGGGAAGAAAAGTGAAAAATACTAATAGAGGAAAACCAATTGAGGTTCACTGTATATAAGGTAGAAACTTTGCACCCATTCCAATCCCATCGCTCTCCCTCTCAGAAACCGTGACAGGCACTACGGCAGCCAATCTTAGTAGCAATCCATTACAGACTGTAATACCTGCTAGTCACAGACCATTACAAAACATGACATAACTTGTTGATACGCGATCAGAGACCGTTTATCAATGACGGCTTGTAATAATATACTCATTATTTCTTTTTTGCATTTCTGGAGGATTGAGTAAAAGCAGAATGAAGAAATGTCTCCACAATATATTTTAAAAAAATAATCTCTCTATGATTACCAACAGCTACATCGTGTTTCACATTTTAAGCTTACAGTATTTGCGCTAACACCTTTATTTATTACTTTTTTCGTTTTAGGTCTCAATCCACCAACAGCAGATAATCGGTTATCATATGTGGACTATGATGATCAACGTGATTTAGCATCTAAATTATTCCAATGGCAATGTCCACGATGTACATTTCTTAACAATGATTCATTTCGCATATGTGAAATGTGTTCATATGAAAAAGGTTCTTAGTATTATCCGATTATTCACGCAGAAAATTCTTCGTTCATGTTCACTAGCTTCTGTCTCAGATATTGAAACGAGTGGGACCAACGAGTGTAAATCCAGATCGACAAAAAATAGCGAAAAGTTTTGTGAGACACGATCGAAAAGGAGTGTTGAAGTATATAGGGTAGAAATATGAATCACCTTCCGTTGCCCCCGCACATCCTACCATACAAATCGCGACAGACATTTTAAATAAAATTTAATTATTATTTAAATAACATTGGATAATTATTGAATTAATATTTAATTTATAGATAATAATTATCTAATAAATTGCTAATTATTCGCTGATTAACTAACCTTTTGAAAATGATTATTCACCCATTAATGAAAACAGTATTAAAGGTTATACAGACAAAACTCAACCATCTCATACCGCTGCTCAGAGATCGTGTTAGACATCCTGAGATCTCATCATAAACTCGGCAGACACCGCAGAATCCCATCACAAATAATGACATACATCTTACGTGTAGCGGTAGTTCTGTGGATGTTGTTGTGAAGGTGGGTGTAGGTGTTGCGGAATAAAAGTACCATGCCAGTGCCCTCACACCCTAGTTTGTAGCTCGCTCAGCAAGGTAGATGCTTTATGAAGGTACTATCGTGAAACACTTGTGTAATTGACTTCACTGTTTGAATAGTTCCATGCTTTAATTTTAACTTTTCAAGTTTCAGCTCTTAAATCTTGACATGTGTGAAGAAGATGATAAACACAGATCATGTATACAAACTTGAAAGTTAATTTTAGTTCAAGGTTCAGGTTTTAAATTTCAATTCAATTTTCAACTACACACATTTCTCTCGATGTAAGTGCCATAGAAAAATAGACCATTGAAAATTGAATGTTGAATTGATTTCAGCTTTCAAGTTTCACACTGCTGATTTCTTCCTCTAATACATTTTCAATGAACTAGATTAAATCACGACTCTAAATTGTGAATAATGAAGTTTTATCTTTGTCGAACTGAATTTGCTTGTATTTTCTACTGGAATAATTGCTTTATGATACAAAGATAAGGATAAGTGAGAAATCAAAAGTAGACACCTGTTTGGTCTCAGTTAAATGTTATTTAGAACGACGATGTGTGTACTTTATTTTAGTCCCATGTTAGATGAATTACTATAAACTTCAATGAAGAGTGTCCGTCGTCTTGCGACAGAGTGCGGATATGAGTGATGTGGAAACCTGTTAAGTGACACAGCAGCTGATTATTCTTAATTCTGATTAGGCGAAAGTTCGAATAATTGATAAGTCAGAAAAGAATTCCCTACTCGCATTCACTTCTTACATCAGAATATATATCTAAGACATCCCACAGATCAGATACTTCGCCCATATCTGTTAGATTCTTTACCGCTTACATAAATCAGTGATACAAGGAATCTAGGTTAGAAATCTTTGAGAAGAATCACTAAATTAGCAAACGTATATAAACTTTTACACAAAGGGAGACATGAATCTTTGATTTTTACAACAGCAAAAGTTGTATTAGAATTGATAGTGCCGATAAACCAATAGTTTCTTTTTGTAGTCAATATTAATTCGAGATGCATTTCACTTAAGTAAAGTACTCAAGTTATCATCTGTAATAAAAATTAACTTGAGATCAAGCGAATGTCATATAGAATATAAGAATAAATTAGCTAAACTGATATGAAAAAAGACTCAAGACGATATCAGAAGACTCTAAATTATAACAAAGGAAGTATCTGTTTCTCTGATATACGGAAGCCATGAAGTGGAATTTCAATATAAAATTAAAAATATTAGATCAAGGGGAAATAAACTAATTTCTATTCTGGAAATCATTATACATCATTAGAAGTCACCAAAAATGATAACAATGCCTTAAGAATACAAGTAATGACTAGAAATACTGGAAGACTGTAGGAAGCCAACAGAAGCTATGATAAGCCATAAGAAATCATCAGAAATGAATAAAAAATCACCCTAAACCATAGAAAATCTGTAGTAATAAGATTAATATAAAACCCGTGCACGGTGAACTGATAAAAACGGATTTCCAGTAATAAAAGTCACTAGAAACCATCAACGAGTGAAAATGATGCTGAAGTCTATCGAAAATGATACAACAAGGCTATTATAAAAAGAATGATGATCTTTTATTGCAGATGCTTCGACCAAGACTGAAACGGCCATAAATGAAGCAAGAAGAAAAAGCTCTAGCAGAGTTCGAGTAATTCAAACAATTCGCTGGTGCTTTGTCCTTTTCTCATACTTATTTTCTTTTGTTCATAGAATGATGCAGCTGCAGTAGGCGACAACAGTTCCGTATACACTGAAGCCAGCTTTATTTCTCCACAGGTCAGACGACAATCACTCGAGAAAATGGATATGCATCAAATATCTTATACTTTTAGATATCGACCATGAGAATCAACCGTCGAATAAATAAAGGTAGGATATCGTTGATTATTGCCTCAAAGTGAGCAAAACTATTGATAATCCCAATTATTTGATTGAAATCACTGCTATTCGTCAGACGCATTGAGTAAATTGGTGAAATTCTCAGATCATATAGTCACTTTTCGAAGAATTTTTCTCGCTTGTCGATAATTTCCGTATGTGTAATTACTTGATTTTTTAAAATAAATGTCACAATTCATTCATAGACTCGAAATGTATGACGCTTATCAGAATGAGATTTTCGCCTTCTTTGTATTTCTGCCATGATGTCTCAGTGAAAACATGTGAATATGTTTTAAATAAAAAGAATGCAACAAATCACTGTTTTAAGAAAATATTGTGCTCACGCATTATCTCGAGTAAGGAATACAGTTCGAGACATTGACTTTCCACATAATTGACGAAATGGTGTTTTGAAAATGCCTCCTCAAAGGGAATGAAATTATAAGAAACTCATCATCTAATTGAATATCAAGTAAAAGTCAAAAACAAAATATGATTTTGCGATTACTCTAACATCATCTCGTAATGAATAAGAGATTTGTTTTTCCTTCACTTTCTGAAGGACACCATCCTAGATACGGTCGTTTTGCCATCGAACAACAATTGTACACATAAGAGTTGATCGATGATGGCTTTTTATTCTAAAAGCTATCTTGCTCTCGCAGATTGGCGATACCTGACCATAGACAACACCCGATGGCCAACTTTTTTAAAAGTCATATAAACAGAACAAGCATCCTTACTTATGCTTACGTTTTGCGTTGTGCAGCGAAAAAGACTAGAACAGAAAAAATTATGCTTAGAAATCAACCTATCTAAATCGATGGAGAACGTCATCTCAGAAGTGTCTCGAACAAGATCAACTATACTTACATATTGTATGTAAAAGTGTATTTAGTTTTTCTTGTTAGTTGGAATCAATCAACTGCTATTCTATATATATTTTGAACTTAAAATGCGACAATGAAAACTTCTAGTTTCATTGATTATTTTAGTACTTGGTGAAGTTTAGATTCTTCATGATCACGTTATAAATATAGTTCGCTGAATTTCTACAAGTTTTTGTCAACCAACAGGTTCTTGACTTCATGATTTCATCTATTTTAATGAGTTCCTGGACTTCATTGAATTTCGATGGTTCGTGCAGTCAATAGAGTTACTCAGATTCTTCTCATTACATCTCTTTCTTCAATATTCAGAATCTACGACATGTACCATAGATATGTTATTATTCGGAGAAAGGAAGTTATGCATTGACGATGTATCTGATAATGCATAGAAATTTTAAAAGTAAAAATTATTATAATCTTGATTTATTTATAAAAGTCAGAGTTTGTGAGTTCCACACTTTAGTCCTGAAAGGAATCGCACTGACAAGTTTCTTAATATCATATTAATATGGGTAGAAATTCATTTCATCTGTGCAGTTTTACTTTATTTGATAACATATCTCACTATGTTTAGTATGATCTATTGCTCGTTCAGTATTATGTAATGTTGTATACTCTGCCCGTTCTCTTGCAACACAAAGCTCTGCGCTTTTTCGTATCTGTCATTAATCTCTTTTTTTTGCTCAAAGACATAATGACCTCTTCGTGTATCCATTGAAGTTTTAATAGAAAAAGATTATAGAATTATTTCTTTAATACAAAAAAATATATTGACTCTTTTGGAACCCATCTTCGGTTGTCATATAATCATATGTGTCCTTTGCCAGTTATAAATTCATATTCTTTTTATATATTAACTTTTACGATTATAATTTCTATCACGATATATGTATATCATAATACACTGTTCTAAAAAATAATCCATTTTTATACACAATTTCATAGATATCAAGTTTTAAACTAACGGATATAAAATGTAATGGATGCTTCCCCTAGAAAAATGAGCCTCTCTGTATTTTAATGACATATCTTTTAATATCCACTTCTTTAGGCTTTCTTAATTTAAGTGACATTCGATGACGTCCAATACATCAAGAATGTTATTTCAGTACTACCAAAGTATAGAAATGGAATCTTCAGAATAGAGTGAACATTTCAGTAGATTGTAGTGCGAAGTTTCACATCCATCAACTCACACAACAGTAGTACCAAGTCAACTTATCATCTTTTATCATCAAGAACCATTGACTACTGTAGTGTTCAGATTTAAATATATCAAAGTATTCAATTTTTGAGACAGATTTGTAGATTTTATCAATTATATTGAAAGAAGCTATCATACAAAAACCGTATGATATAAGAAAAATAACGTAATAGAAAAGTTTTTTTTTACAAAATTGTTCACGCGTGACTGTTTGTTTGACACGTATCCTGTAAAATTACGGATTTCATATATATTAATAAGAATTATACCGCTTTGTAGAGAATTAAAAGAGATATTATTAGCATAGAGTGAGGCCTATGTTTCCTGGGATATTCGTTAGAAGATATTATTGAGAAACATCTAGCATTACTATATCTTAATATTTTACATGATTATACATTTATTCTGATGCGCTATGTTCTGTATTTAATAAAAGAGATTTCTATAATACTAGGTTTTGATTTAAACAATGCTTGTAATTTATAATAATAAGAAAAATACTACTTACATGCAAGGACAAGTGAAACGCTTACAAGAGTCAGACTAATACTGAGTCAAACAAAGACTTGACTAGATTTTTGAATAACAAGCTTCAATGTTATCTATGTACGAATCCAATATTAATTCTATCGATAAGACAAATTTTAAAGAACAGTATGTGAGATGAACATCACAAGAAAAGTAATAGATACAGCAGTAAGTTGAAATTTATTGTTTATATTCCAAACACTAGTATCTATCTGTTGCAATATATTACATATATTGATTGTACTAGAAGAAAACTATATTCTGGATGAGATATTCTGCATCTTGAGCTATTCTTTTTAGCCATAATCTTGTCATCTGTTGTTACGTTTTGTTGGATGCTTCATTTTTATTCTTGCATTGTACGCTAAAATGAAAATCGAGATTCACACCGAAGCATAGAAAACATTCCGGAATAAACAATAGAGTAAGAACTATTCTAATCCTATGGTTATACGTTGTTTAAATTAAAACATAGTATTCTAGAGATCTGATTTCATTAATTACAGACCTTGGTGTTTAGTCAGAATAGATTTATAACTATATAAAATATTAGAATATAGTAATGTTTGATTTTTCTTGATAATACCGTCCAAGTTTATTCATAAAGAAAAATTATATCAATATTTTCAGAAATAAAAAATTCTGTATAATCTCATACATCGTTTTTAATATCATTAATTAATTGATATTGATTTAGTATTGACTTCATTTGAAGTAACTTCGATACGTAACATATATAGATCAAAGAATGTATTTTATCAATATTTCACGTTGATTATATTTAATAAAAATTCATCTTTTCCTAAAATAAGATTGAAGTTTTATGTACAAAAAAAAGAAGCGAAGTAGCTGATCAGACTGATCACTTCCATATAACTATGAGAGATATTCGAGATGTTTGATTTAATTGAAATCAATCTATAGTATTTGTAATCATCTATTAATGACTAGAAAAATGATCAACTCGAATTTTATACATCCTAACTTTTTATGTCCCACGGTCTCTTCGATTCAAAAACCAGAAAGTGTTGTTTTAATTCCGACCCTTATCTCAGAATTGTTTGATACATATTGCTTTTAAACCCATAGTTTTCCTCTACTTTTATAATTCTCAATAAATTTTGAGTGAATGTCACTCTTATTGATATAATTATAGCTTCCATACTATGTTACACGTATCTTTTTTGTCGATTGAAGAAAAGTAATAGTACTAAAATGTTTTTTCTTTCCAGTTATAGATTTTCTGATTTCTTTTAATTGCAATGAGACATCAACGTATTAGAAGTATATGACATTACATAATAGGAACAAACATTGATTGACATCATTAAATTTAGTCAAGATCTCAATTATAACTAGATTCTTCATGTTCAAATCAAAAAGAATTAAATCATTTCAATTGATTGAAAAGAAAATCTCAAATCAGTTCATTCATTCCGAAATATTACCTCTAACTCACTTCACTTGAAACTCTTGGAGGAGACTTGTTAAAAAAAAGGTTTTGTCAAATATAATACCAAGATATACAATGGAAAAATTTGAGCTAATCAAGATTAGAAAGCACATCCACATTTTTTTTCAACAAGGTTACTGGTTTTTCTCGCTATTTCTGATGCAAGAAAGATTTTCCATTCGGGAGTATCTTACATGATTGACAGAAAAATGAGCTTAATTTTATCTTCCTTTTTTCGGAATTACAAAAGAAAGATTTTTCAATTCTTTTAACGCCAAAGGTGTTTACATGAGTGACTATGGATTCGAATCATTTTTTTCAAAAACCAAAACGAATCAAAATTTCCTTGAATTAAGGTTTAAGCCTTCAAAAACTACTTGCGGTCATACAACTGGCACTACTGCTGTGCGTGAAATTTCCTGCGGGTTGATTAAAAATTTTGCTATATCATATAGTTTTGTTCTAAAACTAAACCGTTGTTAGATATCAGCCATGGTACGTGTTAAAAATATTTTCTGCTGAAGACTGCCATGCTTCTGACGATTGTCTAACAAAATCAACTAGATTCTGTAATCGCTACTCTACAGAATGTTACAGAAAAGTAACACTTATTGATGTATTTTTAAAAAACAGTTCGCAAATTCTCAGTGTTTATTTTTGTTTCTGGCTTTGTTGACTACGACGTTATTTTCCGTTATAATGTTGTTTTTGTTCGTTGCATTACCTCATATAATCCAGTTAGATCTTTTTCTTCATTTTAGTTTCCTTTTGTTCAGGAACTAGATAAATGCATCGCTGTTATTTGGAGTCAATTATTCACGTGTTCTTTCTCGTAATTATTTCCTACTAAAAATCTTTGATATTTCCGCGTTAGATCCTTGAGGAGTCCAATAAGAATTCTGCGAGGATTTACTAGTTTTTTTTCTGAACTTACGACGGAGTTCTGAAAAAAGAAGATTTCTCATTGAAAAGACTGAATTTCCACTGAATTATTATTGTTTTATGTAGTTTATAAAATTCCATGACATTTTGTATTAATTTCATCAGTTTGATTAACATAAGAAAAAATTTTCTTGTAATTTTTTTCTACATACGTAAATCGAAATGATGAACAAATGTTACTAAATGATTCGTCTGTTACCCAAAATAATTATTTAACAAAAAAAAATTGATGAAATCACTAAGTACATTGAAAGTAATATTTGAATTGCAGAGTTTTTCAACTTTTCTTTCAAAATATAACCATAAAAATAACTATTGTTTCTAGTCTAAAGCTCAAGTCAATATCATGACAAATCTTTACAAAATTCAAGACAAACAAAACAATTTTCTTCTAGGATTTCACCAGAAGTTCTTCTGTTTGATTATACACAGATTCAACATTGATAGGAATGAAATCCACCTATACTCTAAAATTTTGTTAAATTCAGAATCGAATAAAATAAAACTTTGAAAAGAAATTCTCGTATTTATTGCTGTTGAGATTCCTTTACAATCGGTTTTTTTGTGAGAATCCTCAAAAACTTATAACTATTGAATAGCCTACAAAACACAAACTTCCAAAGGTCTCAGCCAGCAGATCCTTGTACTCAATTTTAGATTAAGATTTTGATAGTAGGTTGGTATTGTCCTGTAAAGAAGCGAAAGTGTTGAATTTTAGAAAGTTTGAAACCGACCCGTAATCGAAACTTGGACGCATTGATTTGTTTAGAAAATTTTCTTTATTTGTGTTAACATTCTCTTTTGATCGAAGTTACAACTCTTGACTCGATTCTCGTAACAGAATCACCATTTTGTCTGCTAATTCTTCGAAAATCCTTAGTAGAATCGAAAGTGAATACTGCTAATATTTTGTAATTTTGATGTGAACAAAAATTCCCCTTAAAACAGGTAAAAAGTTCGAAAAATATCATGCAAAGATCAACAATGGATCCTTGTAACGACTAACATTGCTTGGCGATGACTTGACATGGTGATTTTTCGCAACTTCCGAACATAATTTTCACAACAATTATAATAAAGATTTCGACTAACAAATATGTATCAGATTTTAAAGATTCTCATGAAATGATCTTCAAATTTCTCCATGTAGGATTCTTATAGGTGTCGTTATTTTTCTAGCTATTCAGCGGATCTCGAAATGGGCCGTCCGGTCCAAACTTCATTTCTTTTTCAAGGAAGATTTCTCACATAGGAAAATAGAAAAAAAATCTGATTTTAATCGATTCTTTTCTAACTAAAAAATTGATTAAAATGATACTAATTGAATACGACAAAAACTCGTTTTTTTTCCAACTTTGAAACCAATTGAAGTTCATCTTTAAAGTTGAAGAATCAGATTTCAATCAGAATTAAATAGCGCCATTTTAATCGCGTTTTACTTAAAGTCAATCGATTTTATTCTGATTCTTGATCAGAGTTTCTTTCATGGGTTTCGTATCTCACAACCGGTAATATTCAGAAGTCGTTATCATGCGAACATTGCTGATGTTCTAGTTAGGCAATAAATAAGCAGAGCATTTATTTGGTTCGATGGCACTGCTTATCTACGCTTAACACCAAATACATGAACTATATTAAGTGGCATATGAGTGTTATTAAAACAGAAATGTTAACTGTATACTAAAATTGACAATATAACTAAAAACAATAAAAAGCTGATTATTTGCGAATGTATCTTGGCTTTTCGGTTCAAAATAAAAATAGGAAACATTTCTGTTTGAAACGCAGAAATAATTGTACTAGCATAATGAGGCTAAAGAAGATATAGAAGTTCCACATGTCAACCACAAAGGAACTACGCTAACAAGCCTTTTTCAAGCGTTAAAATTATCCACCTTACCCAACTTGTGATCACTATAATAATAAACTTTTTATTATGTTCTAACAAATTATTGCAGTGATCGTGGAGTGCCATCTTGTAGAAATTCTTTTTTGTAAAAGAAATATACTTTTACTAGTATCATTTTCAATTGGGCAGGATAGGACCATCAAAAAGTGACCCGATTTCGAGACCTGTTCTGCACTTTACTTAATTATCGGGTAAGAGAAAATCCAAATTTTGTTGTCGCATCACGATAAATTATAGCAGCACAATATAAAGTGATCAGTCGATAGCTAATCGTTTAAAAAAAACTCCAATATAAGTCACAATCATTTAATTTCTATTCTTGAAATTTAATCTATTTGATAGCTTAAATCAACGAAAAAAGAAATGCCTCGATAGAAAGTTTATAAATTCAACGAGTATCAAACGAAGATCATTAAAATCAGCGAAATCAGACGAACCGTATACACTTAAAAGAGAATACTTTTAGCAATATTATTTATCCTAATGTACCATTTCCTGATGGTAACGTTACAAAAAATATCAAGAAATAATTTGCGATTAGAAAAATGCTTTCTACTTTTTTGTTGCATTTAGTGTTCCTTTGAAATAGATATTTGTTTTTTTTTCCATTAGAAAATAGCGGGACTTCGTTCTCGTTGTTGCATTCATCTACAAGTTACCGAGTATTGTAATCACCTCAGTTCTTGCTAAGAGAGTACATTATTAGTAAAAATATTTAAATAACTTTATCAAATTTATTTATTCATTCTTTTTCAATATACTTTTATCTTCATCATGTAAAAAAAATCACGTTTAAATCTATTTAAGAACACAATGATAAAAATGACTCACAGTGAGTGTGAAAGTAGAGTGATTTTTTTTATCGTATATATTTTACATGTTACTATACATTCGATTCATAGCTGAGCAACTCAATTCAAAAACTAGGCAATTCAATACATGATTCGAATTGAATTGAGTCAAATTGAAAGAAAAACTTCCTAACTGATGAGTTGAGATGAACAGAATCAAAAAAGTTTTTAAAGATCTGTGAATTCAGTTTCTTTTCGCTTAAATCAAAAATCTTACATAGATATATTCGCTTGAAAACACTTTTATGATTTTGTCTTCATAATAATTTCGACATGTTTTTATGAGTTTATTTTCAAAAATATCTGCTTGCTTTATCGTGGTTGACGTACAGAAAATTACTCAATTTCTTTTACGAAATCTGAAAATTCACCAATACAAAAAGGATATTCAGCATCAGAAGGAAGTTTTCATTCCTTTCCATATCTATCCCAATAGCTTAAGCAACTCATGTGAAAATTTAGTTTGAAAATTAGAATGTCAGGATCTCATCTTTTCGAGAAAGTTTACTAGAAAGTTATGATCTGGTTGAACATGGAGTTCGATAATCAATAAAATTTCATCATGTTCATAGCTTCTAAATCAAAAATACAATTATGGTATTTAGTTCATGAAAATGTTCATTTCTTCATCGTCATATAATTTCTTTTAATTTTCTACGTTGATAAGGTGGTTAATTTTCGTTCACTCTCTATTAGACATTAGCGTAAGCACGGTCGTTTGTTCAACAAACGCAGACTACGTACATGAAATCGTATGAAATTTGATTATTATTGCAAACATAGTCACATATCATATTATATCTTATAAACATAATTTTATTGAACTGGCCTATTGATAATTGGAATGAAAATGAATTGAAATGATTGACTTGTTTGTTTTATATGAAGCTCTATATTCCAATTACACTTTATACATTCTATAATATTTATATAGATCAGGTGACAGACAAAGTAATTCAATCACAAATTTTAGAGGAAGATTATATAACTAGCGAATAGGTATCGATATCTACTCAAAATAAGAATTGTATTTTGACTTTTACGAAAACAAACATATGTCAATAGATATTTTTATAAATCTATGACTCTCTTTAATGAGAAGAGTTTAGACTCAGTGTCGTCTCTCATTGAATCATTGGACGTCGAGTTTGAAATACATCTATATCAGTGGTTTTGAGGAACTTATATATTTTTAAAGAAAATAGTGAGTGTAAGTTTTAAGTCGAATTTTTGCGGCTTCTCTTCCCTCCCTCCACCGTCATCTCCATTACAGACAACTCCTCATAACAGATCTTAGCAATTGAGGATAACAGGCGTCAGATTTTCTGAAGTTTTTTTGCAAAGTTGATGAAGTTATAATTTTGAAAGATAATCAACATCATTGTTTCTGAGTTACTTAACATATATATATATCTAATAGTACATAAGATCTGCTACAGATATAATAGATATGTAAAACAGATGTATTTGCCAATTAATTCAATGATTATAATAATAAGAATGTTAAATTAAGAAAAACAAATTTAAAAAATGAATAATAAGGAGCGAATAGTAACAATGCAAAATAAAAAATAGGGTGCCCGTAGAAAAAGAAAATTTCTGTTCGAAATGCAGAAATTAGAAACACTCTTACTCTGATGTTCGATTATCCTACAAAATAACTATAGTCTACAAAAGACTTTTCACTTTACAAATTTTGTATTAGTTTAATGAGGCTAGAGAATATATGTTAGTTTAATGAGGCTAGAGAATATATGTGAGTTTCACATTTCAGCCCCAAAGGAGCTACGCTAACAAGCTTCCTATATTATCAATATCAGTATAGAAAACTAAGAATAAAAATATATATATAAGCATATAAGTTCAAATAAATCAAATATTATATCGTTTTCTATATTATATATATAGAAAAATATTTCCAGGCATATGGTAGAAAAAAATTAATAAATATATTATTTTCTATATTGTCAGTATAGAAAGAAACCATATGAAATAAAATAATTTCTGTATTAATGATATCAATATAGAAAAATAAGGAATACAAAAATATATGTTCCAGCGTATAGCAGCGGATAATAGAAAAAAATTTAATTTTTCATCTTGAGATAGTTTCAGAAAAACTTGGACATCGATATTTTTTCTGTCGAAATATTTTGTGAAGAAAAACGTTCTCTATTATGTGAAAATTTCCAAGATACAACTGTACCTTGACTAATCTATTATACAAAGCGTTTGTGAGGTCAAAAATGATTTTACGATTACAATAATAGAAAACATTGACTTTCATAACACATCATTATGTATTTTGTACATTTCTCCATAACAGAAACTATTGAATCAACAATTCTCAAATAAGTAAAAGAACATGATAGATCACACAGAATCAAATAAGAGCAGACAAGACTTGGATTATGTAATGCTATAACTTTCTTTTGTTTATGAATCCTATTTAGTCAGATAAAATCAGATCAGAGTCCTTTACTCTGTTCTTATATATTTCTTAATCTCAGAATCTAATACTATGTCCAATGACATCTTTTATTCTGAATCTGACAAAAGCTTTAAAAAATGCATCTATTTTCACTGTCGCTTTTTTATCTCTTCTAGTACATTTCTCTTTTTTCTTTCCGGTCTACTTTACATCTCATGTATATCCCTTCTCTCTTGCATTCTTTTTGTGCATGGCGTCGCATCTAGTCTATTTTCAATATTCTTGTTCAGAATCTTCGAGAAGATTATTATTGTCCCGAGATTTCTATTATATATATTCGCCCCTGTGCCTATGATATTCATTATGTTCAGAAGAATTCAGTGAAAACCCTCCCAGAATCGGTTTGTGATGAGCACTTTGTTCAGGGAATTTTTTGTATTTACTGTTCTAAATAAAGGAAAACTACAATTCTAATAATTACTTTACAAGACTGAAGAGGAAAACAATCTAATTTGGGCAAGAATACCACTCCAGCAATCAAAATCATAGAAATATGAATACATGTTATCATATTATCTCCAAAAATTAGCTTGGGCATCCAAGGGTTAAATACACATAAGATTTTGAACACAATTAAATCTACGATTGATATCAAATGGTAGCACATTAATTTATTGCTTTATAAACCTTCTCATAAAACTTAAAGATAGGCACCTCCATTCTGTCCTGTTCCTACTCCATTTTAACTCTGATGAGAAAAGAGCATCAAATTTGGAGTTGGAATTGCCCATCTCTGATATCAACCATTTCAAAATACTTACTCTTCAGATCCTCCTGAACATATCCATAACATGCGAGCTTACAGAAGACTTCTCAGAACAAGTACTACATAAGGATTATAGCATGATTCTCATAGAAGATACTCATTATTTTTAGATTTTCAGATTTTGACAGAGTATCTTATTTAGTCATCAAGATTCTTTTCGAGGATCCTAATACAATGGTTTGAAGATGGTGTTCATCAAAAGTTAAAAATAGCATTTTAGAACACTTTCTTTTCAAAGCCCATAAAATCCATAGATCCCAATGTTTGTCACTGGAGAGCTCCGTTAGGATTGACAGCCATCTTTTCAGCATTTGCAAAAGTAGAAGCCCTCTCAGATTACATAGATTCGCGTGAAATCCTCTCAACTTTGTTCAGTTTCGCCTGTATCCAAGCCTTCTCATGATCTTACTCAGAGTACATCACGGTTGTTCTTCGAACAGCTTCACATAACTTATCAAAAGCCTTATAAAATTCCACCGACATTCTCTATGCAAATACTTAGGAGATTCTTTGGCAGATCTACATTCATCATAGAGAAAATCATGTATTCTTAAGGTTTCCTAAAAAACATAGGGATTAGGTTTGATATTTTGTTGTTCAACGATTCGATATTCTTCTCACAAGATACAGATAGAATCTTCTCTGATGTTCATATAAATGATCATTCTGCCAAAAAGATTCTGAATTCTTGCAATTCTGAAAAAAATCCTCAGATCCTTATGTTTTTCTATCAAAAACTTACATAGAATTAGTATTACTCTTTCTCCGACAAATCTCCTTACAGCAATCTCCAGGTGTTATTTTTATGATTAAAAAGATCTTGGCAAGAACTAGAAGTAACATAGATGTAAGAATCGTTACCAAATCCTTTTTTTTCTCATAAGAAACTAGGAAAAGACTGCTGAATTTTTATCTGTGGAATGAGCATTCTCAAAGACGAATGTCGTATTTCTAGCGCCTGTTCCCTCGAGAGATGGAATCTCTTCAACAACGACGATTTCTTTTCTTTTTTGTTCATTGTAGTAATTCCCAATATTCCAGCCGATGCCCGATGGGCCCAGAAGGGGATGACTGTTGCTGGAGGTCATGGAAAAGGCAGTGCCACCAATCAACTCTACTGTCCTTATGGTCTCTTCGTTGATGATGATCAAACGATTGCCATCGCTGACTGCAACAATCATCGTATCATCCAATGGAAGATAGGCGATACGAATGGACAAGTAGTAGCTGGTGGTAATGGTTATGGAAATCGATTGGATCAATTGAATTATCCAAGCGATGTATTCATTGACAAAAAGACGGATAGTCTCATTATTTGTTGTTGGGACAATCGACGAGTTGTACGATGGTCTCGTCGTAGTGGTACAACTCAAGAAGAAATCCTCATTGACAACATCAGGAGTTGGGGATTGGCCATGGATGATCAGAGATATTTCTACATCTCTGACACTGACAAACATGAAGTAAGACGATATCAAATAGGAGACAAGAATGGAACTATTGTAGCTGGTGGCAATGGCAAAGGTGCTGGTCTCAATCAACTCAACTATCCGACCTACATCTTTGTTGCTCAACAACAGACTGTCTACGTGTCAGATAGCAACAATGATCGTGTAATGAAATGGAATAAAGGTGCAAAAGAAGGAATTGTCGTCGCTGGAGGTCAAGGCGAAGGGAATGCTCTGACACAATTGTCGTCTCCTTACGGATTGTTCGTCGATACATTGGATACCATCTATGTGGCAGACTCGATGAATAATCGAGTGATGCGTTGGCCTAAAGGAGCGAAACAGGGCACTGTCATTGTGGGTGGAATTCACCAGTTGAGTGTTCCTATCGGTTTGTCCTTCGATCGACATCGCAATCTCTATGTCGTCGATTCTGGGAATCATCGTGTTCAACGCTTTTCATTCGAATAGACTCGTCGTGATAGATTTTTTTTGCGTTCCTTTCGTTTCAAATAAATCACATTGAATTCATGAAATCAATGTCTATTCTATTCGCGTGGGCGCGACCAGGAACCATCCTGGTGGAGCCGTGGCGAGCGTAACGCTCATGCACGCACAGGACAGACTCATATCATTCATATCCTTCCCGCGAGAGATATGTCAATGAGTCTGAATAAGCCTGGTCGTGTGCCACGGACACCAAGACAGTTCCTGGCCGGGCTTTTAGGGACTGCCCGGAAGTCCTGTAAATAAGAAGAACCTAACCTCAACGAACATAACTCACCCACTCTCTACTAACACTCACTTTTCTTAGTCTCACCCTAACCCCTGAATCTCACTACCTATTCTCATCTCAAAAAAAAAAATTACTTACCGTGTCTGATGTTGATGACACGATGATATTGATAGCTGAAAGAAACAAAAACAAATTTAGTCAATGTTATTTAATGAAATAGCATGAGATGACTTACCCTAATGTTATCTTTTTCTTCATTATTTATTCCCTAAAATAATAAAAAAATAATAAAAAGATCAAAGGAGGCCTTACCCCACCATCCTTATGATCGTAAAATAAAAAAAAATAAAAAAAAAGTAAAACTAATACCTACATTTTATTTTATTGTCTGGCTTGTTGTTGAATTGATTAATTTTGCATCATCGAGGCCAATCTAAAACAGAAAAAGAAAAATGATTATTATTTGATTCAAAAATTTGAATGATTTTACATAGAAAATCATTCGCATATATACCTTGAAAAATCATTTTTTTCTCTCGTCAAAAATGGTATACATATTTAATTGTACATGTTGATCACTGATCGTCAATGATAACAACATGAACAATAACTTATGGACGAGAGAAGGACAAAAAAGAAAAAGAAAATTTCTCTCTTCACATATATTTCTTTTTTCTTTCCATTCTCTCTTGTTAACATTAACATATATAATGATTTATTTATGAATTTGTTTTTAGATTGTATCTCATTTGGAATGAAAATGAAATTGTTTTGTTTATTTTTATTAATGGTAATCAATAACAACATTTATATATAATTATTTTATTTGTTATGACAAAATACAAAATATATTACATCAGACGAACTATTACTTAAGTAGACATACTTAATGTTAAAAAAGTTGATTCAATTTCATAGACTGTCCAAAAAAAACAAAACAATGGAAGTTTTTAAACACTTAAATTTTTACAATAATATTCTTTTTGGACGAACATATCTAAATATCAACAAAATTTTAGATCAAAATAATCCATTACAAAAATTTGAAAAAATCTTTCTTTGCTAGGTGGATTTAGCACAATAGAAAAGAATGAAACAAGATATATTCTTCTTTTGAATAAAAATTTATTTATATCAACATACCTATTCTATACATATCAAGATCAACAATTTGGTATTCATGTACAAGTATGTATTAATCAATAAAGAAAAAAGATTAAAAAATGTATATATAATAATGTATTTAGTGATTTCGAGAATTTTATGTTTAGTGAATAATGTTGATAAATCCATGTGTACAATTAATTTAACTAATAATTAAACAACAACATCGTCAGATTTCTTCATTATTATTATTTTCACCGTCAACATATGATTAATACTATACCGAATTCGGAAACATTTTAATATTAATAAAAATGAGTATGTATTAGATGACAATATTGTTATAAAGAACAAAATATTAACATATATAATTAGTATTTAATTGGAATGGAATATAAGAGAAATCGAATGAAATTTAATATTAATTTTACAATGTTATTAAATATTATTCATGTAAGATAATTATTCAATGAAATATTTTTTACTAGTTAAAAAAAAATTATAGCGTCTGTTGAGTTACTTGTGAAAATATTCTGTTGTTAATAGACTCGACCAATGTTATTATCGCAAAAACTATATTTGCAAAAAAAAACATCATAAAATGATTAAGTATCAACAGACTCGATATTTTTCTAAGATTTTTACTCGTCATATACTTAAGAAAAAAATCTATGTGTACTTTTTCTATAAACATTATTTGATTGTTCGATACGATAGCAAAGTCTGAATACGAACTCGCTTCTCAGCAATTAAACAATAGTTTTGAAAAAGAAAGCATAAATTTTTTTCTACTTGTTGTTTATCAGTCGAATAAAACCATTAGAAAAAAGTTATCGAGTTTAACGAGATTTAATGTTTTTGATGTATTTCAGTTTTCGTAGACTATAATGAAATTCTTCTCGTACTAAAGCACGGTTGTCAGATCGAAATGTTTTAACCAAAATCCGAAAAAATTCGGATTTTTTTATATTCTACTTCGGAAAAAGTTCGGAAAGCAGTTGTTTTAC
>CAJNOL010003880.1:0-13231 GCA_905250125.1 Rotaria sordida | reverse complement strand
CCATCATTAGCAACTACATATACTAATATTGGATCAGTTTACAATGACAAAGGTGAATACGATAAAGGATTAGAATATTATCAAAAAGCACTAGAAATTGGCATGAAGTCTTTACCACCATGTCATCCATCATTAGCAACTATATATACTCATATTGGATTAGTTTACAATGACAAAGGTGAATACGATAAAGCATTAGAATATTATGGGAAAGCACTAGAAATTCAAATGAAATCCTTACCACCATGTCACCCATCATTAGCAACTACATATATTAATATTGGATTAGTTTACCACAGAAAAAGTGAATACGATAAAGCATTAGAATATTATGAAAAAGCAGTAGAAATTCAGATGAAGTCCTTACCACGATATCATCCATCATTAGCAACTACATATAATAATATTGCATTAGTTTACTATGACAAAGGTGAATACGATAAAGCATTAGAATATTATGAAAAAGCACTTGAAATTCAGATGAAGTCCTTAGCACTATATCACCCATCATTAGCAACTACATATAGTAGTATTGGATTAGTTTACAACAGAAAAGGTGAATACGATAATGGATTAGAATATTATGAGAAAGCACTAGAAATTCAGATGAAGTCCTTACCACCATATCACCCATCATTAGCAACTACATATACTAATATTGCATTAGTTTACTATGATAAAGGTGAATACGATAATGGATTAGAATATTATGAGAAAGCACTAGAAATTGAGATGAAGTCCTTACCACCATATCACCCATCATTAGCAACTACATATGGTAATATTGGATTAGTTTACAACAGAACAGGTGAATACGATAAAGCATTAGAATATTATGAAAAAGTAGTAGAAATTGAGATGAAGGCGTTACCACCATATCACCCATCATTAGCAACTATATATAGTAATATTGGATCAGTTTACGAGAGAAAAGGTGAATACGACAAAGCATTAGAATATTATCAAAAAAACACCAGAAGTTAAAAGGAAGTCGTTCCCACCACATCGCGCGTTGTTACGCTGCATTTCTATAATGTATACGTCAATCCTTTATTTTTTCTGTTTGTTGGTCATTGTTTTATTGTTGGTGTTATGTTTTTGTTATTATCATTTTCTTTCTATTCCTTTCTTTGAGCTTGACTAACGTTTCTATTGTCTTCTACTTTTGTCCTTGTTTTTTTGCTGGTATATAAACATTTGTTTTTTTTAAACAATAAATGAAGAGACAAGAGAACACGTGCATCTTTAACTTTGTTTGTCTCTGTTGGTGAGCCCGAACCCTAACATTGGGTGACTCTGACTTCATTCTAACATTTAGAAGTACGGAAGGTCGAATGATCGATGTAAGCATGCAGTATAGGAAGAAGGGTGTGGGGTGGGTGGGAACCTTCTCTTGCTCCACACCTGCACCACTCACACGCACACCCACCACAGCTCGCACCCACTATACTCTACACCTATGCACACATCCATATCCACTCATCCTCACGCCCGAACACGCTCACACTCATAGCCACTCACACCTGCATGCATGGCTGCGCCCGCACACCCACCACACCCCACAGCTACACCCTCAAGTACCAGGTCAACAATTTGTTGATGAACACGTGCCTATTGGACGAATACCTCGTGAAGAAGTATGAAGTTGTGCAGAAAATTCGTACAGTTGCACCTGAATTGCGTGCGTGAAATATTTAGTTTACATTATGGTGCAAAGAGTGAACTTTTACTAGGATGTACGCCTTCTTGTGGCTGATTGCTTGATTTTGTGCGGAAAAATCACTTTTGACGATCGTCTCTGTCCATATTTCAGATATGTCGAACATCGAGCACCGAGCAGTATTAAAGTTTTTTACTCGAAAAGGACTGAATGTTACGGGAATCAGCAAGGAGCTGGGGACAGTTTATAGGGACCCTGGTCCAGTGTGCCACACCGTGGCAAAACAGGTGGCTGAATTCAAAGATCTAACACGCGACGTTGAAGATACACCATGAAGGAGTCGTCCAACGGTCACAACCACTGATGAAAATTGGGCATTCCAAACAACTATACTCCACGAGATCATGAGCGATCACTTGGAATGCGCAAGGTCTCTATACGTTGCATACTGAAATTTCGTGACTCTACTTCAATACACTATCCGAGTGGAATGTTATCAGGATGTACTGCAGGAAAGTAAATCGAACCGACGAACTTTCTCGATTGTATTGTAACCGTGGATGAGTCGTAGGGGTATCCCTATGACTCGTTCAGTCGTTTGGAAGCGAAGCCCTGGAAGAAACTAGTAGAAGAGACATCAACTCAATCCCATCAGCAGGCAAGGTCATACTGGTTATTTTGTGGAACAAACACGGCGTGCTGCTATCCTAGAAAAGTGCTTCGGCAAAATTAGCTAGCGAGTGCTATCTCTTCATGACAACGTGCTCGTTTACAAGAGTAATGTTGTGCAGAATGCTATTCGCCAGACTGGCTTCGCCAAATTGAATCATTCTGTCTACTTTCCGGATATTGCATCTACTGATTACGACATTTTCCTACATTTGAAGAATTTTCTTCGTGGTAACAGTTCTTGCTCTGATGAACAAGTGATAAGGATTGTTGAGGATCACTTGAGTAATCTTGATTCGGAATTTTTTTAATGGAATAAATAGTTTGTGTGATCATTGACAACGTGTGGTTGCTAGCAAAGGCCAGTACATTTAATAAATGCAGCGAATGTTATCCTGTGGTTTCGTATTATTTGAGTTACACGGACTTTTCGAACAACCTGATAACATCCTATTATGCAATGTCACTTAAAACTGACGATGGTATATGAAAAGTTATTTACAAATGTCTTTTTCTGTATACTTGTTTGTATCTATGATGCTATAATTTTTGTAAATGGACTGAAAAAAATAAAAGATAAGATTCTCGGAATGTCAATGCACTGTTTTGTGTATCCATTAAAAAGATAATGTATTAGCAATTCGACCGACGAAAACAATAATATAACTAAGCCGAGAATATCGTTTCTGAAAGACTAATCAGCTTCTAGCAGAAGCAACGTTCATCTTAGAACGATTTTTATTGAAGTAAAGCAGAAACATCGAATCTATGTGTGAAAAGTCTTTCATGGTATGACCAATCGGATGATAGATCAAATGGAGAGAATCTGAAAAGGAATCAAGACTAGCACACAGGAATATTTCTGAGCGTTCATTCACTGATAGGCATTAATAAAATGTTTATTGCTCTTGATCTTTTGACACTTTATGTATTTACTAGTAACATTTTTTCAGATGAAAAAAATTAAATTCTCTCCCACAATAGAAGACTCACCTTAATTAATTACTTTCTTGCAAAATTACAATTTTGATTAGTATATTTAAGTCAAAATATGCGTGAGTTTCAGGATTTTGAGCCGAAAAATCATTAAAGACTTAGATCAATATTCGAGGTCTCACCCATGTCGCTCATTTTTTATGAATCTCGCCGGGATCTCGCGGGATTAACTTTTCTATGCGGGAAGCCGCGGGTTCCCGCCTATCCCGCAAAAAGTGACGGGATCCTGCGGGTTCCCGGCCAAAAAAAACGGGATCCCGACAAAATTATTTTATCCCAAATGATTTCTTGTTCATTTAGTGAAGCGCATTCTACGATTGTATGTTCAAAACAGATTCGAATTAGAATGTTTGCAGTTAAACAAATAATTGTAATCAATTCGATATAGTATATTTTATGTCAGACGAAAAAGGATTATTGTCATTACCTCATCCGTCAGTGATTGCTCATCTCATTCAAATCGACTTGACCGTCATCATTGTTCTTTTTTCTGATTCAATGTCTGTTTACACAATAGTCGGCCGCTGTGACGATTATTCTTCTACTCTTGCGACATAAAATCGATCTATTTATTGATTTTTTTATTGAGTATGTACAATAATTTAGATATGTTAGACGATACTAATATTTATAAAAAATCTTACAAAACTTATAGCATAACCAATACCGAACAAAAATATAAACTTGTAATATTTCCAAGTGACAATACATTTTCTATTTTTAATAATAAACAGTGTTCAAATTCAGAACATGATGGATTAATTATTGTACAAAGTGGCAGTAAAAAATATCTGACAATGGTTTTCAAAGTAGGTATCAGATGAACGTGAAGTTTTTTTTAAAAAATGTGAAAAGTTATCTTTTGTCTATTTCTCTTTCTACTATAGGTACAATGGCTGAATTACATGAAGCACAAAAATTATTAGGAAAAGCTATGAATATTGTTAAGTGTTACAAACATAGAAGAAAAATATTTAAAACAAATATTAATGGGACAAGAAAATATGATTCACATGTTATTTGCAAATTAAAAAAAATACAAAACGCCTTATGTAAAAAAAGGTAAGAGGAGTCACTTTCTGCAACAGCTAGACAGATATTGGGGTAAAAAGTCTCATTTTGGGCTAGTTTCTTCTTATCGTGTATTGCGTGATTAAGAATAACCTAGAAAATATATTACGGTCTGGAATCTTTTTTCGTAAGTTACTAGGGCTACAAGTTTCAAAGGCTATCTAGAGTGAAAATCTAAAAACGTATTCTAGTAAAATCATGCACAAATTAACGGTGTATTTTTAAACACTAGCACGGTTAAAGACTGACTATTATGGACATGGTTTTTATATTTATTTCTTTCTGTTTAGATATATATACTATTAGAAGAACCCAATGTAGAACAACCAGTTGAAGAAAAAACATTTGAAACAATAATAGTACGTTCAAACAGCTTTAAACAGAGTAATAACATGTGAAGAAAGAACTTTCGAAGCAAATGTTTTTTGATGCCCTTTTTTATACTAATCAATTGTTCATAAGATTTGTTTTCATTTTTTAGATGTATAAAAATCCCAACGATGGAAATGATGTTGATTTATTATCAATAACTGGTGTTAAACAAAAGATGAATTTATATGTAACATCATTAATTGATATTGTTTTTACACATGAAGAATTATTGGAACTAGATGCAACAAAAATCAAATTTAATGATGGTTATAAATTAATACAAGGTTTGACTAAGAATTTATTTTATCTTGTTTGTTTAGCACAAATAATCTCATATATTGTTTATCGTATCTTTTTTTTTTAGAAGCTGTACGAAGTAAATTTCGATTATCAGATGATATTTTTAAAATTGAATGGTATAATTTACATGAAACATTTTTAAACAAACGTCGGGATATTAAAAAGGGTTTAAGAAAACAGGAAACTACAGTTCAAACAAATCCATCAGCACAAATCTAAAACTTTATATATTTTTTTTACGAGAACATGTATATATCAACATGACTGATACGGTCTCAACTAATTTATTTTTTGCATTTTTGCTTTTCTTATATGATTAACATGATAAAACCTTTTTTTTCTTCTCTTATTTCTCCATTTTCTTGCTTATTATACGCTTCGAGCATGTAAAAAAAATATAAAAATTAGTGAATAATAAACTGGATTCAGCACGATATCAAAGTGCTCAAATTCAACAATAAGGCAAAAAAACAAAAAAAAAGGATGAAGTTGGGAGTTGATCCACTGTCTTTGGTTTCTCAAGGCACTAATATAGCAGTAATTTCCTGTCGGGATCCCGATATTTTTCGTGGGATCTCGCGAGATCCCGTCAGATCCCGGCCGGGATCCCGCACAGGATCCCGGACGGGATCTCGCGGGATCCCGGCGGGAAATTGCCGGGATGAAAGACATGGGCAGAGTCTCCCGTTCCATAGAGTTTCGTTTCCAAGGAACGGAACCCACTCCGGGTTCCCAGAACCCGAGAATTCACTTGAAAATTTATTCCCATGCGTTTTTAATTATGTTGAGACTTATGGATGTGCTTGTTCTTTCAATCTGTATTAAGTCGATATGGATCTCCGTGAACGGAACCCGTTTGGGGTTCCTAGGAACGCGGAACCTACAACTTGGTCCGTGTTCTCGAACGTAGGAATACGAATTTTGAACCGATTTCCGAGAACGGAACTTGTTCCGTGTTCTGGAAACCCTGAAACTTATTTGAAGGTTCGTTTTCATACGTTCCTAATTATATTAAAACTTATGACCGTGCTTATTTTTTCAATCCCTATCAAGTCGACATGAGTTTCCGGGTTGCCAAAAACGGAACTCACCCAGGGTTCCTGAGGGTGTGGGTGTGTGAGTGTGGATGTGGGTGAGGGTATGAGTATAGGTATGAGTGTTGCTATTATCATTCACACTCACACCCACACCCTCCCACTCCCACACCCACACGCACCCACGCCCACATCCACAGCCACACCCACAAATCCACACTCACACACCTACAAACCCACACCCACCCACTCCCACACCCACCCACATCCACACCCACCCACACCCACACCCACACTCACACCCACACCCACACCCTCTGCCTATTGTAACAAATTTGCGAGTTATTCCAATCACTTGTTTTTAAAATTCTTTGAAATATAGCTGAGCCTATAGCGACACCTAACGTTCAAAAGTAGCTAAGACATTCATTTCAAGTAGACTTTGATCAGATCAGGCTGGCAGCTCTGATATACACTACGATCAAAAATTTATCGGCAAGAGTTTATCAATAAAAGTTTGTACACGAGTGAATAAATTTCTGTTGTATGGCATTTGACGGAGTTTTTGTATAACATTTTTCTTTAGAATTGAATTCTATGAAAATCTTTTGCATAGGAGTGTGCAGATTTTATATTTTAAAAATAGTTAATCTCAATATTATAGAAATTATCCATGTCTAGAAATTATTTTTTCACATCAGATGACAGCGGTCCCTTAGCTCAGCCGGTTAGAGCGCCGTGCTAATAACGCGGAGGTCATGAGTTCGATCCTCATAGGGACCAGATTTTTTTTTTCATTATTCTTACGCAAGATTAATTCATTAGTCAAATAAAAAGAAACAGAAGGAAGAACGAAAAACAGCATACAGTGACGTACATTAACTTGATTTTTTTTCTTTTTCAAGCTCATTATTTATGTACAAATGTTTTTTTGTGATCAATTAATTACTTCTAAAATAAGAAAAAAAGATGCGTACGAATTCATCACACATTTTTTTTTCTCATTAGTGGTTACATTCTCATTTTTCCCAATCTTTGTACTACCTTCAGAGAAGTACAAAAAGAAAACGACTTTTTTTACCATGATACGCGAAAAAATTCAATCTCAATAACCAATTATTCAGTGTCATTGATTGATATTCTTTGTGTTTGAGATTTTCGTCGAAGCACATATCGCACATTTGTTCGCACCATCGCTGGTATACTACGGTACATATAAGAACCGGCAGTAACGCTTACATAAACGATTGTTGAGAGTAAACTAATAAAAATTTATCTCGTGACTAGGACGGATTTGGTCTTTGTGGCTAGTACACACGGCTCAGATGCATTATTATTGCCAGAGTGTATGAAAAACGACTCAATTCTGTCAGTTTTAACAGGCTTCCAAAATATTCATTCATTGTGATGCAATACACCATGATACAACACTTTCAAAAAAAACGTCGATATATCGCGCATTATGCCGATCGGTATACCAGCAGTATGAACATGCAAAATATGAGATATGTACAAGCAAATTTTCTTTCAGTTAATCAAGCAACAACAGTTCGGAAGATTTTACAAATTCCGATAGTTATTTCACCGTTGAATGAAAAATTTGAGAACGCAGACAGTAGCTATCTTGAAGAGGACACCAGACTCTTCGAAATTATTATGCTATTCCATGATAGTTCAAATATATTATGCATGATCAGATGATAAACTCCAGTAACCTTCATGCTTGTCATCAATTAATATGAAATTAATCTCAAAATGAATCCTTAGAGCTACTTTGAAATGTCGAACGAGTAAAAAACGAAACTGATTGTTTTCATCTAGTTCATTCATTCATTCAAATTGAAGCCTCTCAAAGAAGAATTGTTCAATAGAAAAATGTATTAATGTTCGTATTTTTATTCTGATTTAACAGTTTACTTTTTACGATAATTTTCTAGTATTGTGATATGATTGTCATCAATCAATTTGATGAAATAATAAAAATGAAACTTCAGTACAGATTATGTTTTGTTCTATATTAAAACAAATATAATAAGAAGAAAATAAGTATTTATTCTTTTTTGTCTCAATCAAAATAGATTTACTTTTATTTAAAAGAATTCAAAGGGAGTAATATAATGTAGAATGACTATCGTTTTCTATAAGTTCACTACATGTTAGTTGATTATAAATATCCTAAATAATTTTTTTATTCGATTCATGAATATTCTAGCAATTTAATTTGATTTATCTATATCAATCGAATTCATAGTTTATTCAAGTTCATTATAAGTCACTCCTATTTAATCTTCATCTATTTAATTATTATCATTTAGTAATACTGTTATTATTTTGGAAAAATGTTGTCTGAGAATGACTTCATCTTATTTGATTAAAGGATTGTTATTTTCATATTTCCAAAGAGGGAGTTACGGGTCTGAATCCCATCCACAAAAACATGGACCCGCAGCTTCGTAAAGATCAGCATTGACCAGTATTATTAAAACTTTTTTGTGGAAGTTTTTTAAAATCGATACCATTAATTGTTTTGAATGATCAACATTCAAGTGCTACAAATTTAACACAAGCAACTTTAATTTCCTGCTTAACTTAATCTGAAATACCTGGATTGATCTTTTGAAGATGTATAAAACTGATTGACACTTGTTTGAGCATTTTTATTTTGACAACTACAAATATACTTAGATAGTGAATTAGTACTAGAAAATGATTTATAAATAAGTAATCTTCGCATGGATTACACAGAACATATTCAGGTGCATAAAAATATAGACCTACAGCCTCCTATTTTCAGAGCATATATAACTACGGAAAACTGGCGTGATTTTTTTTTTTATAAATGTGTTCAAATCTCTTGTCTCGTAGAAAATAATTTCATAGTATTTCTCTTGTTTCGAATAAAAATCTTTTACTACTGAAACTTAATACAATAATCGCTAAGCAGCAATTAAATAAAAAATTTCTATATCTATTGAACCAAAATGAACGCATTATATACAGCGACACCATATATCAAATACATAGAAGTCATATATATTTTTTTCTATTATAAAATTGTATAATATTTTATAATTATAAAATTTTATAATTTTTATTAAAAAATAAAAATAAATATTCTTTCTTCACATCATTGACGGTAACTATAGTAACAAGGTCAGTCAAGAAAATTTAATGAATAGAATTGCGGTTAAGAAAGGAAAGAAAAAAAAAATTCGTTGGTGCTAGTAGTTGAATCATTAAAAAAAAATGGAATTTAATTCGGGTGTCAGTATGTTTTTACCTGATTCAATTGGTCTTAATGAAAATGATTTTGATGAAGAAGATCATGAAGATATTGTTCATGAACAAACAAATCAAAATGAAGTTTGTTAATTAAAAATTTTATGTAAAAAAAAAAAATGTTTTTTTTCCTTTTTGATATAATAGATCGTTGAATTAATTATGGCTGCTTTTGAAGGACATGAAGAGCCCTCGGATGGCGAAGAAGAAGAAGATGACGATGATGATGAATCATTGAACACATCCAATTCAAGTCATCTAATTGTTAATGAACATGAACTATTAAATACAAATAATAATAATAATAATGCTAATGAACATTATATTCAACAACAACAACATGAGTGAGATTTGATTATCATTATAAATATTTAAGTCGAATGAAATCTTGTCAGAATCACATATTGACTTTCGTGATAGAAGTCAAATATTGATGACACAGTTTTTAGGTTTCTTAACATTTTTATTACATAGTCGAGCATAGAACAGAATGTACTAATTAGTTTTGATGTTTTGTCTGATTGACAATGAGGTCAAAATAAATTATTTCAATGAAATCGAATGAGACACATCTCTTCAACATTTAAGCAACAGTAGAAGAGAATGGTAGTAATAATTTCTAATTAATGATACGTGTTATGCATGTTATTTAAATGTAATAGGAAATGAATTTATTGAGTACTAAACAAGACCAGAAGATAAATGCTTTGTGAAAACGAACATTTTTTGGTTGTTAAGATGGAATAAATTGTTAGTTATTAGAATTTTCCAGGAAAATCTGTTTATTGGAAGCTTCATTTTGATATACGGGACTAACATTGTTCTGAAATATGAAAATCTTAGTGATTATAAAAATATGTTCTAATATTTTTAACATAAATAAAATATCAGATTAATTAAAATTTAATCTTGAAGTATGTTGAAAAATATTCTTTCTTTAATTAAGATTACTTCATCGAAATCATTTATATCAACAACCATTATATTCTACTCCAGCTGTCTCCACTCCTCCACCATTAGTTCCACCATCAAATTCAACAGATGTTCGTCGAGTATGTTATTCATCTATCTTTTTCTTTTTTTTTTTTTTTTTTATCTCTCTATCAATTACATTCAGTTTGATGATCATACTCAATATACATATCCACGTTATCAACAATTTGATGAACATAATAATACTGAACAAGAAATACAATTTAATACAAAAAATTCTGTTCTAGTTCATTATCAAAATCCAAATCGTCAAATAAATAATAATAATAATAATAAACTATCAACAAGTGTTCAATATTTTGATTCATTACCAACAATAGATTTAATTGATCCAATGCAAACACAATTTATGTATCAAACATCATCAACAAATTCATCTGATATACAAAATCAATTAAATAAATTTCGTATTTTATGTAATGTTAAAGAACGAAAAATAACTGAACTTGAAAATCGTTTTACTGAATATCATGAAAAATATAATAGTGATTTACGTGTACTTAAACATAAAATTGAATTAAGTGAAAGTAAAATAAATTAAAAGAATAAATTAATAGATTTTTTTGTTTTTTTTTGTGATAGGAGCTAAATATGATTGTGAACAACGTTATCAATCAATAACTAGACAATGTGAAGAATTAATTGAAACAAATAATCAATTACAACGAACAATTAAAGATGCAGAATTAAAAATTCAACAATTAGAAGGAAATAAAACACAAGTAAAAAACAAAAAAAAACTTTTGTTCCAACGATCTAAAATAAATTTTGTTTCTTAATAGCTTGAAAAGAAATTAGATGATGCTGAATCATTAATTGATTCACTTCATCGAAAAGTTAATGAATTACAAAGATTTGAATCTATTGCACGTACACAACAAGATTGTGAACTTATTTTAGCAAGTACACGTGAAAAACATGAACAAGAAATAATTAATCTTAATGAAAAATTACAAATTACTCAAATGAATTTACAAGAAAAGGTTTGATTAAAATTTCAAAGAAGAAACAAAAATGTTTTGTTTTTTTTTTCAATGTTTAGACAATTGAAGTTGATGAACTTCGTATTCAATTAGAATCTGCTTGTAAAAACAATGAAAAAGTAAATACATTGAATACAAGTTTTTTTTTTTTTTTTTATAAATAAATATTCTAGGCTATCTTCGAAAGAATGGAAACAATTAGTCATTTAAATCAACAATTACATGATTGTCAAAGACAATATACTGATTTATTAACAAGTAAATCAATGGATACATTTAATCAAACAGAAACAAAAAGACAATTAAATCGTATGACAGAAGATAAAGAAAAACTTGAAAATACATGTCAAGAATTACAGGTAATTTTTAAAAATTTCTTTACATGAGAAAATAAAGGAGATGCCAAGTTTTTTTTTTTTACTCGCAAGAGAATCTTCTAAGGATTTTAAAAATCTTACGATTGGATATTATTCAGATGTCTAACAGACTGTAAAAGTCCTGCGAAGATATGAATACAAGTTGATATCAAATTTTTCCTATAGGATTAAAATCGAACTTCTACCAAAAGTTCATTGCCATGTGTCTTTCGAATCGGTTTTTGAAGATCACAACTCCGCGATATTTTCTGAAATGCATGTTTGATAGAAAATCTAAGTAATCCCTAAGTTTGTGCAAAGATTTTTAACTTCTCTCACTTATGAAAAATTACACTCGTCAATGAGAAACTAACGTCGGATTTTCGCTATTAGAAAGAGCAAGTGAGGGAACATCTATCTATATCAAATTTATAAGGTTCAAATAAACTATTGAGTGATTTAAAAATTTTATCAGGAATTAAAGTCGCTTTGGGCTAGAATTTCGTATAATTTAAGCGTAGATTATTGTGAAAACTCATAAAAATGGACAATGAAAAAGATGTTCCCTCACTTGCTCTTTCTAATGGCGAAAATCCGAGTTCGATAGCTATAAGCGTTCTACTTATCATTACAAAGAAAGTACATACTTGATATTTTCATTGTATCTAATATATGTAATGTGAATTTGTTATACATCTTGATAAAGGCTTTTAGTGATAACTACAGATGACAAAGTTAGTGTTTGAACAGAATCATCTTTGATAAGATAACATAAGTTGAAGTAATGAGAAAAAAAAAATCATCCATTAAACTTTATATAAGACATACATAATTATCTGCAGAAAGGCTCATTGATAAAAGACAATGAATCAATTCGTGATATAGTTTAGGCAAAAAAATGAAGGATTAAATAAGAAAAAAAAAACAAATTTCAAATAATGATTCCATTCGTCATGTCTGGGTTTTTTTTCGGTATTCTACAAAAAAAAACCGAGGCAAATGACGCAAGTATTTGTGATAACAAAACGAACGAAAGAAAAAAATAAAGTAAAAGGGGGTGGACATAGCAAAAAGGGAATGATAACATCGATCTAGCATGATGATAACTACATGGGTAGGTTATATCGAATTAGTCAGAATGATTAAAACATCGTATATTTTGCTCATATTTCTATATAATAAAATCGTAAAAGTTTCAATTTTTTTTCTTAAACAATACATCGTTGAATTCTCTAGAAAAATCCTATTGAATTTTTTTTACCTGAAGAATCTTTTGTATACGACAGCATTGATCGCCTTATTCTCTCATAGGTGAGGAGCAGAGTCCATTTCACTTTCCCATCACACATAAAAAAACTGCTAGCACAATGTAGGTGAAGTTAGCCTCATATTCGAGTAAAACTAGTCGAGATTCGTCTAGGAAGTTGTTTCAATTGTTCCAAAGTACAACTCGACGTGTTCTGTCGAATGATATGCTCAGATTCTCTTTAACTGAAATTATAATTTTTAGACCGATAG
>CAJNOL010003879.1:0-13266 GCA_905250125.1 Rotaria sordida | reverse complement strand
GAAGTGAAAGTGATGAAGACTGGAAAATTTTAAGAAATTTAAGGGAAAAAAGGAAAAGTTCTTTTGTGTCGCGTGGTTATAGACATATCATAATGTTTTTTTGATTTTATATTCACGTTTAAATATATTTCATGTTGGGGTACGAAACGTTGCGGTCTCTCTGAGGGTATTGGAAGTATTGCGAGTCTTTAATTAATTTATGATTT
The DNA here is from genome assembly GCA_905250125.1 of Rotaria sordida. NCBI lineage: Eukaryota > Metazoa > Rotifera > Eurotatoria > Philodinida > Philodinidae > Rotaria > Rotaria sordida. Next base: position 13,060 of record CAJNOL010003879.1, on the reverse strand, counting down.
ATGTACAATGTTGTAATTAAGTATTGGTAAAAGTGGGTATGGAAATTTTTCGTGGGAAGAAAAAGGTTGAAGTTTAGTATTATCTATCGTGATAGTTGTATGCGGATATGAACTCTATGATGATTTAGTAACTGATGAGCTACTTCATTGATGAGAATATTAGTGAGCATTTTGATTGAGACCATTTTCCTACGTATGGGTGGATTGTAATGATCGTAAAGTTGAAAGAGTTTTAATGGATTTGTATCATAGAAATCTTTTCTTTTGTAGTAAAATCAATCGTGTATTAAAATAATTCTAATCAAAATGATTCTGTCTAGGGATGCACCGGTTTCGGTTCTAAAAGCGGAACCGGTGGAACCGTTTGCAACCGATCGGAACCGAAACCGAAACCGATTGGAACTGATCGGAATCGAAACCGGAACCGACTGGAACTGAGATCTGAATCAGTCAGAATCGATGATCATTAGATTTTTCATTATCCAGGTCGAGAAGTACGGGCCGATTCGTGCAGGAGAACACCGGAAATGCGCTGAACTTGGAAGCAGGAATCCGGTGACTGCGTTTATCCAGTTCCGTCCAGAACTGCCCAGAATTTGGCAAAACTGGCAGTCGTATATGATCACCGGTTTTTGTGTCGATATGCTGGCATTTTCCGGTGGGTTTCGGCGGAAAATGGTGCCTTTCCTGCGAATTTCCACCGGAAATTCATGGAATGCTGCTTCAGGAATCATTAATCTAGGTTTTCCGATTTGTCTATGCATGGTGTCGAACGATTTCGGTTATTTGGAACCGATCAAAACCGGAACCAGTGCATCCCTAATTATTGTATCCATCTTTAGAACGGATTATCGAGTATATGTTAGTATGATAAGATCTCCGTCACTTCCGTTGTATCGGCATTTCCAAGCTGTCTAGGTAGGGTAATTTCAATCGTTTTTGGCTTGATAAGGATTGTCTTTTCTATACCTTTTTTTTGTTGCTTCATTGTCTGCCTTTCATTAGGAAGGAAGTGTGTGAATCGGGCTGTTGACGGATATGATGACTGTGTGTTATCATTTTTGTGTTACCTGAATCGTTCATTCTGAAATACAGGATGAGACATGTTTTCAAGACTTGTCCTGTTCAAAAGAGAATGTGGGTGTGTGTGTGGCTGTGGGCGTAGTTGGGGTGTGGGTGTCTATGGATGTCGCTAAAGAGAAGCTATTCACCCACACTCACATCCACGCCCTACATCCACATGCACCCCGGCCAAGGCCTCACACCCACATCCTTCGACGGCAGACTTTTCTCTTCAGGAATCATTATAAAGTAACAATGGAAAACATTCAGTATAAAAAATTGGAGAGCAACTCGAGTGGCATCAAACTAAATTTATACAATAGATTTGATAAGTTTTATTGGAACATTCTACGAATGATGGTCTTTATTAGTAACGAAATTACATACGTAAAGCATTGTAGCTGATGTGTAGACATTAAGCACATGAAAATTTGAGAACAACTTCAAATCCTAGGTATAATATGATGTGGGACAATGTAATATTGAAAATGACATAAACAATTTATTAATTTGAGATTGGTGACGAACTGCGACGTTTTTTTTTCTTAAGAATCATCGACAGAAAAAACATTCAAAACGATATATTATTAAATAGGTGTACGTTTTGAATAGGTAAATCATTTCGAGTGTTTCTTATCATATTAAGTTTTAACGTAAAAACAAATTTATTTGTTGGAAATAATGAATTTGAATTGATGCATTATTGTTGATGAATTAGCTTTAGCTGATAGTTCAGCAAAAACTTCTTGTTCTAATGAAATATCAGTTTGACTTATTTTTAATGCATTGGTTTGTTCGCGAATTTTTTTTCCATTGATAGGTAATCGATAAATACTTCCAACTAAAGGAAATATATCTTTAGGTTTGAGTGCATCTTTTTCATTTTTTATTGTTTGTTTAAATAAATTTATTTCTTTCGTATAATCTTTTATCATTTGTTCAAGGTTTTGAATAATATCATTGTTTTCACAACCAAAATTTTTTTTTTCATTTGTTCTTCTTCCATAAAAACTCTAATATATTTTAACATATCGTCATTTATTGGAATAATTGCATTTACATGAAAAAGTTTTGAAAGATTTTTCTATAATTATCTTCTATTTTGGCTTTTTCATCTTCTAAATCACTAATTCCTTTATCAATATCACTTGATGAGCATAGATTATTAAGACGGCGAATATTAGTTTCATATTCATATGTTATACGGTGATGCTCTTTTCACGAACAACCACATGTTGTACATTTACCTACAAAACAATTTTAAAATAACAATAAAAATAAAGTCAAACCAATTCAAATAATTTATCTCAATTAACAAACTTCATCGATTAATACATGAGTTGTAATATTCAATAGACTATCATTTATAAATGCTCCTATTCATAGATCGATTGATTTTAGCAAATCTAAAATTCGCTCTAAAATGATCAGTTCAATCCGAGATTGAACGAATTTTAGTATAGTCGCCAATTTAGACATAGATTTATGTGAGATTTGATCAGTCGACCTTTCGTCATAGAATAAATCATCGCATCGGCAAATGTTATGAAGAATATGTTTATCTATCAACGATTTCCTGAAAGTTAAAAAGATGAATAATTTTTAAAAAAATTGAATGATTTATTTGAACAAATAGAGCAAATGCCCTTAATATCGACAGCAAAAAATTCACTTATCTTGTTTCAGTCCGTGCACCACTATTTTATATATGAGGTAAAATATTTTTATATATGCATAATCCTTGGATTTTGCGCTTTCAAATGGTATATAAATGAACTTTTTTCTTCAACGTTTTCACCGAGAAATCAGCGGTCTACGATGATGGACTGCATCTGTCGATATTAGGAGCACTTTCCCTAATATCGACAGCAAGCCATTTTTTGTCCCTAATATCGACACTTATGCAAAATACAAGCGAAATCCAATCTTTTGAGAACAAACAAGTTTTTAACGACTTTTGGTCGGAAAACGATCAAAGGTCGCCTTGGCAATCTTGTAGAGCATCTCAAGGTCTATCATAATCCAAAGGTTCACGCAAAGCCAATTTGTTGCTGATGAATACAATAACTCGAGAGGAAGACGACTAAAATCGATGAAAAAAAAATGTCCCTAATATCGACAGCAAGCCATTTTTTGTCCCTAATATCGACCCCAAGCCATTTTTTGTCCCTAATATCGATACCAAGCCATTTTTTGTCCCTAATATCGACACCAAGCCATTTTTTGCCCCTTATATCGACACCAAGCAATATTTTGCCCCTAATATCGACACCAAGCCATATTTTGCCCCTAATATCGACACCAAGCCATATTTTGCCCCTAATATCGACACCAAGCCATTTTTTGTCCCTAATATCCACACCAAGCCATTTTTTGCCCCTTATATCGACACCAAGCAATATTTTGCCCCTAATATCGACACCAAGCCATTTGTTGTCCCTAATATCGACACCAAGCCATTTTTGCCCCTTATATCGACAGCAAGCAATAATTTGCCCCTAATATCGACAGCAAGCCATTTTTTGCCCCTTATATCGACATCAAGCAATATTTTGCCCCTAATATCGACACCAAGCCATTTTTTGCCCCTAATATCGACAGCAAGCCATTTTTTGCCTCTAATATCGACACGAAGCAAATTTTTGCCCCTAATATCGACACCAAGCCATTTTTTGCCTCTAATATCGACACCGAGTAACTTTAATGGTTTGTTGTGCATATTAAGGGCAAAAAACTGCTTGGAGTCGATATTAGGGACAAAAAATGGCTTGGTGTCGATATTAGGGGCAAAAATTTGCTTGGTGTCGATATTAGGGACAAAAGTTGCTTGGTGTCGATATTAGGAATAAAAAATGGCTTGGTATCGATATTAGAAGCAAAAAATGCTTGGTGTCGATATTAGGGACAAAAAATGGCTTGGTGTCGATATTAGGGGCAAAAATTTGCTTCGTGTCGATATTAGGGGCAAAATATTGCTTGCTGTCGATATTAGGGACAAAATATTGCTTGATGTCGATATTAGGGGCAAAAAATGGCTTGCTGTCGATATTAGGGAAAGTGCTCCTAATATCGACAGATGCAGTCCATCATCGTAGACCGCTGATTTCTCGGTGAAAACGTTGAAGAAAAAAGTTCATTTATATACCATTTGAAAGCGCAAAATCCAAGGATTATGCATATATAAAAATATTTTACCTCATATATAAAATAGTGGTGCACGGACTGAAACAAGATAAGTGAATTTTTTGCTGTCGATATTAGGGACATTTGCTCTATTGAATTTTGTTTATACTTGTTTTATTCGTATTTGTGAATAATGAGACAATGTCATGTTTAAATCCTCTTATTTCTATCGAAAAAGTTCTAGTTAGTTCAATGATGAACATCTCATGATGAAAAAATTATTAAAAAATAAAGAAATTTGAAAAAGCCAAATAGAATATGATAAAATGATATTGATCAGACATAGTTCCATGTTTTTATTTATCAGGAAAAAAAATTGAGTTTCTTTTCTATGAGTCTAATTCTTCGTCTTTTTAAACTTTTACAATATATCAAATAATTTAATTGCAATTTTTGAGTTTTTGCTAGCCTATCTGACTTTTGCAACAGCATATGGAATCCTTCTCAATGTCCTTACACTCCTAAAGAATTTGCCAGGTTATAGGTCATTTTTGATAGAGGACTTCCATGAGTGGTCAACTAAAAAACATAAAATAGATCCAAAATCTTATTGTCATATCCCATTTTGTAGAGCTTTTATGGTTGATCATTTTCATTAAAAAAAGTTTTCTATTTTCATCGATATACGACGGTGATAGAATCAAAATATTGGAACGTTAAATTGGTCTAGAACCCTGTCGTAAATCGGCGATTTTCAGTGTATTTCAATCGTAACACCATCATTTCTTGAAAATTTTTTTATAAAACTCTAAGACGTGTCAAAAAAGTTTGGAATACATTCCATTGTTTTATGGTTGACTACTAAAGCAAAAGTACCTGAGAAAAGGCTAAATTCTGTATTGAACTAGATCATACTAGGTTTCATGTATGTCAATAAGTTGTTGATTTATGAAGAAAAACCTAGAATACTGCTCTATTATCAGAAAAAAAAATCAACGCACTTGCTCGAAATACTGTGGTTATATGCAAATTTTTTTCTGATAGATTACTTTGAAAATATACTGTATACATAAATAATCTGAACAGATGACAAGTTGTTTAAAATTTCGAACAAAATATCATATGTATGTTAAAATCAAATGTGTCTACATCAGTCAAATCGATTATTTTGTTGAAAAGTGAAAAAGTTCAAATTATTTGTTAAAAATGTTGTGAGAAAACAGTTATTTGAGTGAAAATAATAATCCAATACAAACTAATCTTTTCAAGAGAATCAACAAGTTGCATGGTTTGTTTTGTTGAAACATATAAAAAGATAAAAAGATGAGTGTAGGTATGAATGAAAACAAACTGACACTGATTAAAATAATCAAATCAATTTTGAATAAATATAATATAAAAGATGTTTATCTTTGATAAATGAATTGATTTGTAAAAGTGAAAATATTTTATCTGTTTTCTAATCCATAGCTTCGCATTCCTTCATGCTTAGATTGGTGATAGTGTCTTGTAGAATACTTTTACAATAACATTATTCATGACATTTCGATGTGTATATGATTTTCACTTCATTATTAACAGTAATAAGTTGACAACACTTTTTATTAACATAAACTGTTCGTAGATATTCCAATCGCACAATTCGAACGTCAATTTGTAGTAAACCTTGAGAATCTATTTCGGAATTTTTAAGAATATTTTCTTTATATTGTTTATCAGGTTGAATATTTTGTTGAATAAGTTCAACTGTTTCAGCAATTGAACGCATATGTTTTCGTATTAGCTGTTCAGTTTCATTAAATGAAAGTGTATTCACAGTATGCTCTCAACTCTTTTGATGACTTATTATTTGTTCACTAGAACATGTTTGAATATCACATTATCTCTTATTTTAATCATCAAAAATTCATTGTATCATTGATTAAAAAAATTTTCTGTAATCATATTTTCGAAACCTTCGACTAGATGTATAATCAACTCGTTCGAAAACGAGATAAAAGTCTTCTACAACCTTACTTTTAAACATTTCACATGTATACACCGAAAAAAGTTTCACAATCTATTTACTGTTTAACCTTTAATAGTCATATATTTACTTGTTAATATCTTGTTGTAACTTATTCGAACTATGATTGTATATGTCTCTATTCAAACAAATAACGTTCGTCATTGCGATTCGTTTGATCTTCGGCTGAATGTTCAATTATTTTCGCATTATATACTACTCTACAAGCCCAGTCGATACTAACATGTGATGCAACAGTAATGGCACAAAATTTCGACCCTTGTATTTCTTCATATACACAGTTCTGGAAGAAAACTTTTGTTACCAATCGACAGGAAATTTTCTTTTCTTTTGAACTGTATATAATTTGTTTTTGTCACACATTCATAAACGAAATGGAAAGTTAAGAACGAGAAAACCCAGGTCGAAGAATCCGACAATAAGATCTTGTGCGATATTGCAATACCTTACAAGATCTTACTGTGAAATCTTATATGATCATATAAGATCGTATGAAAGTCATATACGATCTTGTATGATTTTTATAAGATAGTCGTAAAGCCTGCACATCTGATCACATCGTACTGTACGATTCTTATATGATCTTACTGTATGATCTGATAAGATCTTGCATTATTCATACATGCTTCTATACAACTATAGAATGCATCGCATGATTGATATTCTTGCACTTTTCATCACCTCTACCTGATTTTTCAACAGGCTGAGTTACCTTCTTCAAACTCTTTGTTTCAAGAGAAAACATTTATCGCTAAATGTTTATCATTTTACTTCGTCTCAGACTAAATTTATTTTTAAATAAAAAAAATATTTATCATTTCTACATGAAAACATGCAATGAGTAATGCGTAATTTTATCAAAAACAGATCACAGTTCGGTTTGATGTTAATTTTAAGCTCGTTCTCGAATAATCGACCACTAGTATATAGAATAGAGTTCGATATTGAAATGGACTTAATTAGTTACAAAGTTGTAGTTTGGAAAACGGTTTTAACCAAATTATATTGGATAAGATTTCCTTGATTTTATTTTAATCATAAATGAATAATTTTATTATATTTATTTTGTGTTAGTTGAAATGATCAGATAAAATAATTTAATTTAATTGTAGAAAAAATCTAGTATGTTAATTTTATTTCAATTGAAATAAAATAAAATGATAAAATTAGGTTAATTTAGTTCCATATAATGTAAATTCTAAATAATATTATCAAATTGAATATTAATTTTGTATTAAAAAAAATATAAATGCAATAATTCTATTAGGTTAACTTTATTTCAAGTAAGATAAATCTCTTCACTTTGAATTTATTTTATTTTCCCAGACTATCAAATAAATAATCTTATGAAAGTAAATCTATTTTGTCGTAAAACAAGTATAGTTGCATTAAATTGCTTTCATTTTATTTTGACTATAAGTAGATAATCTTCTTAGATTAATTATAACTTAACTGAAATAAGTTAAGCATATGCATCAAATGAAACTAACTCCTTTCACATTGATTGAAAGTAAAATAAAATAATATTTTTCATCATTAGTTTGAGTCAAAATAAACCCGGAAATATCGAAATTCAGTCGATGAAACCAAAAAGACTAAATAAGATCGATACGAATTTCAAATATCTAAAACAAAACTGGATAATTTTGAAGAATTATAAATTAATATAAAAAGCCTAGTTGTATTTTTGAAAAAATATATGACGTGCAATTTCTTCCACCATACCAGAATATAAGACGAATGTAACGGTTTCTCGCTCATATATATAGTCTATATTAGCCATTGTCAGCTTACGTGTCCTCTACACTAGAGAATTATTATTAGTTACAGTTTTACAAACAAATACAAAAATGTTTTTTTTTCAATAAGAATAAACGATAAAATGAATTTAACGAGATAAAATTCAAAACAATAATAAACTTAATCAAGTCAAATCAAATTGATTAGTAGTGTGCTTTTTTTATAATAAGCATCGCTGTATACAAAACGTGTATTTGCAATTTAAAAAGAAATTATATTTCTATTAGGAAGCATTCCATCACTTAAACACGTGTAGTAATCTACATCTATAAAGCTATCGTTATAAAAACTAGTTTGCATGAGAAATATCTTAAAATTATGGTCTGACAAGATCCTACAATATCTTACAAGACTCCCATCCTCAGATCTTGCAAGAATCTTATATCAAGAATCATATAAGATTGACGCTAGCATCTTATAATAAGAATCATATTAAATCTTAGAACAAGAAATTTGCAAGATTTCGTAAGATCATACAATCTGAATCTTACAAAATCTAATTGTCAGTAAGATCGTATAAGATCTTATATGATCCTCGTACGATTTTTGCACCTGGGAATCTTGGTCAAGAAATTTTCAAATTTTTCGTCGATTTATCAGAGAGATCTTATAAATCAACTGAAATATAGTGTTAGGATAATAGCGGACATATTGGCAACTACTATCTATTAATGAATGACAACAAAAATTTCATTTTTTATTATAAAAAGCATGAATAAAAACATCTTTATTAAACAACGGTATATAGTCCATCGTGCTACATGGAAAGTAGATTCTTTCAAATATCTTAAAACATAGTCTGTAATATAATTTTATTAAATTGTTTGACCTTTTGTTTGATTCTACAAGCTAATAAATCTAAATTTTTGGCTTTCCAATTATTCTCATACACGTTTTATACCAACAAAGCCCATACTGTTTCAATCGGTATTTCAGTTAATGTTCAGAATTTCTCTAATAAATCAATGAAAAAATCAAAACTTTCTTGACCAAGAATTTCTCTTTCTTAGCTTCCCATTTCGTTTATGAATGTGTGATAAAAATAAATCATACACAGTTCGAAAGAGGAGAAGAGTTTCTATCGATTGATAAAAAATTTTTTTTTCCAGGACTGTATCTATGAAGAAATATAAAGGTCGAAACTTTGTGCCATTACTTTTGTATCGCATGTTATTATCACATGTATGCATATGTGTGTGTGTGGATTTGACAGTACTCATGTCGTCAAAATCGCCTGAGTTTTCACGATTAATCGTGATTATGCGAAAAAAGTTGCCGATTAATCGCGATTAATCGTCAGTATCTTGAAAAATCGAGATTGATCGGTAATTGTTTTATATTATCGATATAGCGCGATTACACTGGCGATTTATTTAACTTAAAATTTTTTGACTCAAGCTAAGAAATTATAGCAAAGCTAGGTCATTTCCCATGTCATCAAAATCGCGTTAGTTTTGGTTATTAATGGCAATACCAAAAAAATCAGCAATTAATCGCGATATTTCAAAAACAAGTTTGCTAGTTATGTCAATAGAAAAATAAATACAATATATTATTTTATTGGGACTGAAAGTGTTTTTGATTCTTTTTGTCAAAATATTTCCATAATTTTCATACCAAAATTGTGAAGCGAAAATTCAGAATGAACACTTACTGGTAGGTGGATTTTAACCAATAAAAAAAACATATACAATCCTTATTATTTATTTTTCGGCTTCTTTATAGTGTACATTGTTTTGATCTATCCAAAAAAGTGATTGTAATTCTATATTTTTTTGAGCCATGAAATGGGTGTGGGTGTGAGTGTGGGGTGGGGATTAAGAGAAGACTCACACCCACACCCACACCCAACACACAATCACACTTACATCAATACCCACACCCTACTTCAGTCCTGTTGATTCCAGTGTTGATAGTCAATATAATTACATAAGTGCACAATTCTGGTCACAACTATGTTATTAAGATAAATTCCGCTATTAGATCCGTAGCACGTTTATTTTCTGTCTCTGATAGAAATGAAAAGCACATGAAGTTTCGTGTTGTATCAAAATTCTCTTTCCAACAAAATTATCAAATAGTGGCTTATCCGTCAAAACAAGTCATCGACAAATTAATCGCTCAATGGTCATTTACATATTCGGCTAAGGTCTCAATTCTTAATTTATCATCCAATCAATGGATCAATAGAAATATTACAGAGAAATCTGAGTGGCTAACAGCTGAGTATATCATTCATTGAAATGGGAGTTGTATCATACTGAAACCTGCACCAGATTTCATTATTGATAAATTTTATGAACATGAGTTACGAGCGATTTTCACGGGAAGAAGATGCGCCTGTTTAACAATGTCAGAACTAACTCCTACAACTTGTAAAATGTCAGCGTTATGGCGTTAGTCGCATGAGTATCGCGGCGGAACTCTTCGAATTTCAAAAGATATTTACTTGATATCAAAATTCAATTGACTCGTGAATGAAAGTCTTGTTTATATACGCAAGCATTACTGACAATTCATTGAATAAATTGAACAAAATTGAGCGATAATACTATAGAGCAAAATGATAATTAGAACTAATCACTTCTCAGGTACACTCATTACGAAGATCATACCTTCATTAATTCAAAGTAGTTTTTTTACTAAATTTGCGCCGGCAAGCGCTCCAATGATTAGTTTTCAAATGAGAGGTCGCCGAAAATCGAACGTTGAAAAATGATCAAGATATATTCTTCACAAGGTGATGATACTATTGAGTGAATAACTTCAGTATACATCAATCGATTGAGATCCAGTTGATGCTTACAATCAGGATTGAAAAAGTTGTATTCAAGATAAAAATATGAGGTTTAAATAGCTTTGATCTGGGTGCGAAACTTTTTGCAACTACTGCATTTAATTTTAGAATAAAATCATCTCAATAAGTGAAAAAATACAATTCATGAAACAAGAAAGTTTTCATCAATAAATTAGTGACTAAGGTAGTTTTTCTGTGTCAGCAAAGTGTTCATTTAATTTAAAAAAATAGCACCATCATCATCAGGTCTTGTCTCGTGACTTGTCTTAATTTTTTGTGCTAATTCAACTTGTTTCGAAGCACGTTGAAATTCTCCACGTTTCTTATAAATACGACCAACATTTATATGATATTCGACTAAATCAAAATGATCATCGATTAAGCTTTTCTCACCAATATCCAATGCTTCTTGAAAATATTTAAGTGCACCGACATCATTGCCCATTTTTTCATACACAATACCTATCATATTCAACGTTGATGCAATCGATGAATGGATTGCTGGTAATAGCTGCCGTTTTCTCTGTAAAACTTGTTGAAGATTTTTTAAAGCATCTGAATAATCATCAAATTCTATTAGAATTTTGGCTTTGAGACTATCCACTGTAGCTATAAGTAATGGATGCATTGTTGGTAAGGATTTGAACAACTTCTCCTCGGCTTTTATTTGTTCGTCATATGCATATCGATTATCTTTTTGAGCTAAATAAGTCAAACCAAGATCACAATGAGTAGCAATAGCTCGAGGACTATCCTGATAACCCAAATAAGAATAAATATTAAGGGCTGTCTCATAACTTTTAATAGATTGATCTAATCTATTTGTATCTTTATAAATAAGGCCAAGTAATTTGTAAGCATCTCCAATTTGTATATCATTTTGTGGAAGTTGTTTCATCATCCACATTGCATAACGTTCAGCTTTGGCAAAGTCATTCATTCGAAACAGAAACCAACCGAATGATAATGGACCTGGATCACATTTGATTTGTTTCAACATATGATCTAAGAGATCTCGACCGAATTGATTTTGTACTTTACTTAATTCTAAATGAGCATGCCACATTTTATCATGTTCTTGAACTGAGTGAACTTTAAAAATAGCACCCATTGAAAAAAGTACTTCATTTTCATCTGGATTACATGCATAATTTTGTATAAATCCAAATGGTTTCATTTCTTTACTCATATTATTAATATCAATTATGAAAAGAACTGATTGCGATGCTGATGGATCATTCAATTGACTGTTTGTACCTGCAAAAATTTCAGCAACTATTGGCTTTAATGAAGCACTTAAGAAACTATTCATTGATATAAGTTCATTTACACTCTGTTTAAGTCGATCAAGTTCTGTCATACTTAAAAATTGACCACGATAAACTGTTAAATGATGATTAGGATTAGAAGAATGAATATTTATATATTGATAATAAAGTTTTTCCAACTCATTATGAAGATCATTAATAAAAAATCGAAATTTAAATATAATTTCAATATCTTGTGTACGTAAAGATTTGTTCAATAATCGATATACAAAACTGTCAGATGAATACCAATGAAATGCTCTCGCTGGGGAATAATCTTCTTCAAATTGATCTATTTTATTTTGTTCAATTTTATTATCATGATAACTTGTTCGACATGCTTCAATCATTTCAGCTTTTGAATCTCCATATTTTGCCATCGATCGAAGAACTTCTAGTATTAATTGATACCACATAGAAGTTACACTTTGTTGACTTAAGTCTTTTAATGATTTTTCACGATCCGTACGATGAAAGATACTCATCGGAATATGATGGTCTTGATCACACATAGCAACGATATCTCGAATTTGTTGTAAAAGTTCTTGTTTTTTTGTGAAAATACCAGAAATCTTATAATCTGATTTAGCCCATGCTTCTGCTGCTATTCGATTATTACAATATATGTATATCATTTGGATTTCTGGTATTTCATATATATGTGGAACAACATTTTTACCAAGAGCATTAGAAACAATAAGAAATATTCGTTTTTCCGACAGGTCACTGGTTATATCATCTACACATTTATTTGAATCATCAAATGTTCGTAATCGACCTCGAACCAATTGTCGTATAAGTGCTTTTGTGTCTTGACTTCCTTTACTATTTTCAATAGTAGCATCTAGCCAGACTATAACGTAGTCGTTGGTTGATTTGCTCATGTTTTCATGTGTCATGTTTGTTGCACACAAGCAACTACAAAAATAAAATCCCGTTGATTTT